>QLTV01000419.1:1417813-1432643 GCA_003457575.1 Thermophis baileyi
GGTAGATTTTTGTCTCAGAACAGCAAAACAATGAACTGGCGAAGGGAATCAGAAGGTGTCAGAAATGCTGTAGGGTCTCCTGCTTGGGCGGCGGGTTGGACTAGATGACCTACAAAGGTCTCTTCCAACTCTGTTATTCTGTGCTGTTCTAAAAGGTTATTCTCCCTCTTACGCTCTAAAACAGTAGTTGTTTTATTCCGTGACCTCCTATTGACAAGTGCTTTTCGCTCTCCTTCCCCACCTATTGCCTGTTGCCCAAATGCTCTTCCCTAAAACGCGAGTTCCTCGCACACCCCATTCCGAACAGCTGTCGAAACTCCCCAGGAAAGGAACGCCGCGGCATTCGCAGGCAACACGTGATTGGCTCCCACTCCGCCAAGCCTTGCAGCCCATTTTCCGCCTCTCTTCACGGCAAGAAGGGAAGGCGTCCTGCAAAGCCCGCCTCCTCCCCTGCTGCGGTTGGCTGGAACTGCTACCAATCCGCTCCAGGAGTTCGGAATTGTCGTTCGTGTCAGCGGTGTAGAACCAATAATCGGTAAACAGGTGGACAAGCATTGGAGGCGGGTGATGTCAACTCCACCGAGTGTGGGAGGGGTTTATATTTAACCCGCCCCGCCCGCCCCTCTTGCTCAGCTCGCAGCAGCGGCTTCTCGGTCCCAGCTTTAATTGTAAGCCAGCGGTTGTAGGGAGAGGTGAACGAGGGGGAAGCTTGGATAGCGGAATCCAGAAGTGGAATCGGGAAGCCGAATTGGGATGCAGGTAGGTCTCATTCGCTGCTCAAGTGGAACTAAGGCAAGGTAGTAAGTGGTGGAGTAAAAATGCAGTTTCCAGAAGAGGCTTTAAAAGTATAAAGCAGTGGAAATTGGGGGGGGGGGGGATTGTAAGTACCTTTTCAGTGGTAGGCTTTTTTCCGCCTTCCTGCTTGCCTCTCTTTTTCCTCAGTCGTCTTCGCTTTGCACCCAAGACTTGTTTTTCGGTGGGGGGACCAGCTAGGGAGCTTGATTTATTTTGGATAATGGCTGTAGATGCTGGTTAAAGAAATGGAGTCACCATAAAAGTAGATGGCTCTTCTCGTCTTTGGTGGGGGGAGTTACAGTCGCTTATGGGTATCACTTATAGGGGTGCAGTTCTTTAGGGAAGGGGAGGTTTTGTTGATGGCAGAGGGAAAGGGAAGGATAAGCAGGTTAGGATGTGTGTTTTGAGTAACTGGGGTCTTTCCCTGGATTGCCTGATAGGATGCTGACAATATGGATTAGAGTGCCATAAGGAGCATTAAGGGATGTTTCTAACTAAATTATGCATGAAGTAAATCTGACTTTCTGAAGGAGGATGTAAGGTCATCACAAATATCAAGGGCCTGTGGATGGATCCCCAGGATGTGGTCTGCTAAAAGATACTAAGAGAGGAAGGAAAGGAGATCCATTGAGATAAGACAGAATATCATTTTCAGAAAGTATTTGTAAAACTTGATTAGTTTTGTATTAGGTTATCTTTATTTCATGTAACAATGATTAAGAAGCCACTGCCTAACTCATACTTAATAATTTATTAAATGTGTATGCTACACATCTCTAGGCGACTCGCAACAATCAATTATAGTAAAATAAAAGACATTAAGAGAAAAGATGGCAAGCACGATGAAGTGAGGGGTTTGACTCTCCCTCACTTAAAAGCCTAGGTGAAGATAGCACATTCCAACTTTCTTTGAATATAAAGTTGGTTTACATAGCTGTCTGAGACCAAGTCTCTGCTCAATGTTCATTCCTTAAGCATGAACTTTCAGCCTTGGATTTAAAGTCTCTTGAAGGCCTTCTTTCAAAAGCATGTTATTTATTGCTTATACTAGCATAGCAAGTTTCCAGGTTTGTTGCTTGTTTGTTTCATAAATCAATAATGCCAACTGCAAATAGAACTTAAGGAAGCTTGGCAGTTTTAAAATTTAATACAAAAATATTATGCTCATGGACCAGTGGGAGCTCATATACTCTTACAGAACTTTGACAATATAGCTGGTTGATGTTCAATGGGTTTAAAAAAACTATTCAGAATGATTCCAGAAATCACATAACAAAATTGCCTACCTAATGACAATATAATTGCTTTTAGAATTTAGTATAAAGCAGTTAAAAACATATTGAGATATGGTGTGTTGAAGTGACTTGTTACCTGTAGGATTCCTTGTACACGAATAAAACTAGCTCATTAAATTTCTTCAGTAAATTGTGTAAGAATTTGGGGAAGTGCACCTACATGAGATGTTGGGGAACTAAAGCTCAAGGAAACTCTTACCTGGCCCTCTTGATATAATGAAACTCTGGCTGTTTTCATGTAGTGCACTAAGTCACATTAGCTTAATCATGATTTAGTCACTGTTATGGATGAATTAATACAGCATATTATCTAAGCCACAAAACAATGGTGGGATGGGTTAGATCTTTTAGGTAATAGCCGGGTATGTGCACATGGTGAAAAATGAGGTTGGATAATTTGTGGCTCAGTGTATTGCAGTGTAAATCTTGGGTACAACCTTTCTAGTGTGGCCAATCTATGTTTTAGTGTGTTGCATGAGCTTATGAGATAGGGTTAATTCAATAAAATACGGATTAGTGTGTTTGTAATCAGAGTCAGAAAACAGAACGTGGAACTTATGCTCTAAAGCAAAATTTGTTCACAACTGTTAGCTGTTGGAGTAAAAAAGCATCAAACACACAGCAGAGGGCAGTAATGTACATACACATTCATGTTTCTGCTGTAAGTTTCCCTACTTCTATACTTATTCCAGAGAAAAACTGTAAGCGGTTTGGCTTCATGTCCCCAAAATGCTCCGAAGATGTAGCTTATCAGCTACCTACAACTTCAACAGTATTCATCGGCTGAAGTTATACTAGGTCACTAACAACAAATACTATAATAGCCTCATCCTCTGCATGAAATACATTTATGCAATATGTCCTGTGACTCTGATCTATGACTATCTTAAATGACATTTAACATAAAAGAGAGAAGTAGGGGCTGGCCAGATGTGATGGTGACAGCGGAAACATATGACCCTCTTCCTTTGCAGCTGCTGTTATATTGCCATATGTGTGCATATAGGGTTTTTTGCTTTTTACTAGCATAGGGAAAGTAAAGCTAATACACAGGAAGGAAGAACAAAATGAAACAGTTTTTCTACAGTTGTTGAAAAATACATTATGTCTTTTCCATTTTTCTATATTTAAGGTGAGACCAGTATGATCCTTGAAGAGTCTATGAAATACTTTGTCATTGCTAACATTGGACAAGCTTGCAGTGTAAGCCTATCCAGGCACTTCATGCTGCTTTAAATAAAAATCTTAATTGCCGTGGGTTGTAAAGTGCAAGATATCCTTTCAGAGAAAAGGGTGGCTCTTCTTACAGGCAACCAATAACCTAGTTGTCCTACAAGAACATGAACTTGGAGTCGGGAGTCGGCAAGATGTTAACCAAGCCTTTCATAATCACCTAGAGTCACATAGCAGCATGTCAGCTCTGACAGAACTAGCATTCTCCATTCTAGAAAAGAGGTAATATAAGAGTTTGATTTTTTTCCTTCAAACGTCTCAATTGTAGAAACTGACTACAAAGCTGAATTCAGATTTTATTCTATTAATCATCTTGTTTTTGTAAAAGCTTGGATCCAAATTCATTTCATGCTATTTTTAAAGACTATTATACAAAGTGCCTTATTGAAGGATCTCTTTTCTCCACTCTGAAGAGCAGCTGAACTGTTCCTAACAGTCACAGTGAAACAGAACCTGAAATCAGCACACCACTTTGGATTATGTTCTGGAAAATTGCAGACCAAAGAAATCAATAATCTGGGTGTTTTATATTGTGTTTTAAGTGTGCTGGCTATTCCTTGCTGGAGGTTAAATTACAAGAAAGGTAAACCAGAGTGGATTTGATTTGATTGGAAACTATTGTAGTTTCTCTGCTGGCTCTGTGTCTGGCAACTCCAGTTCTGAATTGTGCTTGATGGGGGTTTTTCTTAGGGGTGCCAACCTTTCAATTAAGGACAGAATACTAGAGTTGGGGGACTTGGCTTCTATGTGCCAAAAGCCATATCAGCTTAACCCCCAAACAGAAGTCTGTTGTCCTAACAGTTGCCTTCAGTGTTACATAAAGAAGAACTACATAATTGCGCAACAGAACATCTAAGATGGAACTAAAAGAGGCTCATCATGCCAATGGAGTGGTGCTGCCCATTGTGGTTGGGCCTATAGACTGTCTATCCAGCCCTGACCGAGAACATCTCGTTGAGTCTTCTGATTTTTTAGAACCAGAAGGAGGAGGAGGCATGGAAGTGGTGGTGATAGAATCCCGAGCCAATGCAAAAGGGGTGCGTGAAGAGGATGCCCTGTTGGAAAATGGCAGTCAAGCTACTGAAAGTGATGATACTAGTACAGACCGGGGTCCAGAACCAACCTCTCCTCTCAAAGAGACTTCTTTTTCTATTGGTCTACAAGTCCTTTTTCCATTCCTGCTGGCAGGGTTTGGAACAGTAGCTGCTGGGATGGTGCTGGATATTGTACAGGTAAGACTCAACTCTTTCACAAAGTATGGTGTGAGATTCTTATGAGTCTGTAAGTCTACTGCAAGTGACTTAATCCCACTCCTTGTATAAGTTAAAAACTAAACAAGCACTTATGTGTCCCTAGAAGTCTTAAAGTTTCCTTTTTAGTTAGTAAATTGCACATTAGTCAGACATATTGCTGTTATTTCTTAATTGATTCTTAAATAAGAATATCACCTTAAAAATTAAGAGGGAAAGAATATTTGCAGTTCCTGAATGATACTCTATTCATTCTCTATTCTCCTATTCCAGAGGTTTTCAAACTTGGCAACTTTAAGACTTGTGGACTTCAACTCCCAGAATTCTCCAGCCAGCATAGCTGGCTGGAGAATTCTGGGAGTTGAAGTCCACAAGTCTTAAAGTTGCCAAGTTTGGGGACCCCTGCCCTATTCATTCAAGATCCTTCTTATAATTCTCAATTTTAAGCAATTCCAATACATTTCTATCTCTTGTTATCAAAGAATATTTTAAACTATTTTCAGGATTCTCCTCAAAACTCATTTTAAATAGGATAAAAATGTTCTAAGTCACCATAACATTTTCAGTACTTTCTTTGTATCTTCAACATTGTCCATCTGAGATGACTCTAATTGCAATGATTTGTAATTAAGTAGCCAGTGGCCAAAACTGGTAATGATTTAAATGTTGACAAACCAGAGCAATTGCTAGATGGCCAAAAGACATAGCTGAGAATTCAGAAGCATCCTAAAGTTTTTGCAGTGTTGAGTCCTGATTTGGCTGTGCCCAAATTCAGGTTCCTCCTCCTGTACAATAAATATTAAGACAAGCCCAATTGAGGCTTCTAGCAGACTAGTTGAAATCCTAGCTGACGTGAAAGTAACCCATTTTTCAAATGAAGTAACTGAATTTCTATGATTCCAGTGTCATTGTCCTCTGAATTACTGGGCAATAAGAATTTGTGGTTGGGTCATATTAAAGTTCAGGATTATATATCTTGTTTGTTTCCTTTATTCAGGAGTAGATCTTCAGATTTGCAGAATCTAACATATGGCTTTTATAGGGAATAGTCAACGGCATACTGTCATCAAGTGATCTTCGTTTTAAGTGTTATGTCCAAGGAATAACAGTTATTTCTTAGGCAGTTGTAACATTTCCTTCTCTTACAACATCTATTCAACTGAGCCAACATTAAATAATATGTTCAGGGGGGAAAAGTGCTTTTAGCCAATGATATATCACTTTTAAAATTTATCCATTGATATATCAGTTTTAATTCCTTTTTAAATTAGATAAAGAGATTGCTGTTGTCTGTCCATTTACCTCAAAATGCTTTTACAGGTAGTCCTGGACTTACGACCACAATTGAGCCCAAAATTTTTATTGCTGAGTGAGAGATTTGTTAAGTGAGTTTTGTCCCATTTTACAACCTTTCTTCCCACAACTGTTAGGTGAATCAGTTAAGTTAGTAACACGGTTAAGTGAATCTGGCTTTCCCATTGACTTTGCTTGTCAGAAGCTAGCAAAAGGTGATCACATGAAGCCAGGACACTGCAGCTGACATAAACATATGAGTCAGTTGCTAAGTGTCTGAATTTTGATCGTGTGACCAGGGGGATGCTACAACAGTCATAAGTGTGAGAAAAAGTCACTTCTTTTAGTGCCATTGTAAGTTCGAACAGTCACTAAATGAACTGTTGTAAGTTGAGGATTACCTGTCTTTCTAGCATCTGTCAGACGTAGAGCTTGAGTATTTTTTATATTTATTTATTTATAGATAGATTTCTATGCCGCCCAACTCCCGAGGGACTCTGGGCGGCTTACAGCAGAAACACAAAACAAACTTATTAAAATATAAAAAACGTATTAAAAAGATACATTATACAAAAAACAATTTAAAAACAACAACAATTAAAAAACCCATACACAGCTTTTTTGGCCGGATCTCGCCAGATTTTAATAGCGAGATCAACGGCCCCAAGCCTGCCTGAACAGCCAGGTCTTCACCGCTTTCCGGAAGGCCAACAGGGTGGGGGCAGTCCGGATCTCAGGAGGTAACTGGTTCCAGAGGGCCGGGGCAGCCACAGACAAGGCCCTCCCCCGCGACAGAGAAGGCCCTCCCCCATGGACCCGCCAGCCGGCACTGTTTAGCTGACGGGACCTGGAGGAGCCCAACCCTGTGGGATCTTACCGGTCGCTGGGAGCTATGTGGTAGAAGGCGGTCTCGAAGATAACCTGGCCCTGAGCCATGTAGGGCTTTAAAGGTAATAACCAACACCTTGAATTGTGCCCGGAGACCAATAGGGAGCCAGTGCACAGAGTAAGAAATTCTAAACAAATATAGGATATCTTTTATAGCTTGAGATCAGGGTTCAACCCTTCAATGTATTCTTGAGATTCTTTTCAGAGGGTTTGCTCCAGTTTTCCCCACCTTCCAGTGAAGTGAGATTGATAGCAATGAAAAATAAGGCTTTCTTGATTGAAACATCATAAAATGGAATGTCCCTACCTAAAGCAGTTGAGCAGTGCTTTTCATAAAGTCATTTTGATTACAATGACTTTTTTTTGTGTGTGCTTCAGATTAGCATTTTGAACTGGAAAACCCCTGTGTTTAGGTGGTCTATCTGTAGCCATTGTGTGAAACAGATTTTGATTTTAAACTTATTTCTTTTATGGTGCTTCTTTATTTTATACTTGTGGACTGCCCTGACAACCTGTTGTCAAAAAGCCTGTATAAAAGTTATGAATAATATTGCAATATATTAACTAATAAGTCATAGTTTAGAGGTCTAAGACCTACGTTAGGCGTCAGGAAAAAAAATCTTTTGAATAGTTCAGCCTTTGAACAAGTTGTTGAAGGAAGTTTTTTTTTTCTGGGTGACCTTCAGGGGAAGATTGGTCTAAACTACCAAGAAGACTTTAAACTAACATGAGATATTTTTTCTTAGGAAAAGTAGATTGGGCTATACAAGTATAAATTATTAAATTCTAGTGGTTAATTTTTTTTCAGGCATGCTTACAGCTAAATTTTCTGCTCCTACAGCTCTGTTCATCAGCTCCATGAAGCCAACGTTCCTGGTGTTATGAAATGTGTACAATTTTATACTTAATGGAGAGAATCCTGGGCAAAAGATCATTGTGATGGAATATAGTAATTTGGCACTGGGATGAACAGTGGCTCTGTTATGATGATCAGGTTACCCCTTAGCCATTTAAAGTTCTTCAAGTATCTCTTGGTACTAATCAAATGATTGGTTTACTAAAGGGGTGTGGTAAAGACATGATTTAAGATGGTTATGAATGAACTCTAATTCTGAAAAATGCAGAAAGGAGAATGGTCACTGTTTTATGTAAAAGGACTTTATCTCCTTGTGAGTTGATGGATAGTAGGTACTGTTTATGTAAAGTGAATTGTATTTCTATTTTGCATACAGTGAAACATCTCTTGAAGCATATTTTGGTTGTCTTAATGGAAATGGAAATCCAGTGGTTTTATCATTTCAATTTGAACCAGTTTTTCAATTTGATGTGGAAGTTCTCTGAACAACTATAATATACAAATTATGATTTGATCATTTTTTTAAAATTACCTGCAAGTAACCCACAATCCTACTTCTGATCAGAGTTTATAGTATTTGGTGAGTTGCTTTGATCACCAAAGCATGCTTATTTATAGATAAAATGTTAGAACTGTTTTGGACAAGTTAAAGCTCCAATACTGCTCAAGAACACTAAGCTAATGGATTGTGAGTTACTAAATTTCAGAACTGGAAAAATTTCCATCCAGGAGGGTTGTCTGCATTAATACCTATTTGCCCTCCCACTGCCTAATTCTGGGAATGGTTACTGAGAAATCTATACTATGGTTTCACAGGTCATGTGCTTTGGGTATATCAGGTTTCAGTGTTATTTGCTATCCAGAAGATGCCCTTCCCCAAGTAAAAATACATAATTCATTATTGGTATTTGCAGTGGTCTGTGAAAATACAGGTAACATAACTAAGGGTAGATGAATTTGTTAAAGTTATGTCAAAGCTTGTTTTGCTGCTGTTACAGGTTTGTGTGCCAAGTATACCAGAGTGGCATGCATGACATTTCCATTACTTACAGAATCTTTCTACTTATTTATCTAATTGTCCTGAGACACAAAGTTGAACTACTGTCTAATGGTTGTAATTTTCCTCCTATTTTGCTTGTAATGATCACTCATGGGAGGTGAACTGTAAATAATGTGTTGCCTGAGGCAGAATAAGTGCAATTCATATCCTCTTTCCTTCCGTTCCCTTCCTTTCCATCCTTTTGAGGTGATTTGAGGAACTTGTCTGGTCTTTGGAGTATGAAATCAGAACAGATTTCCTTTCCTGGAACAAATGCAATGTTATGGGAATTGATGAGAGCCAACATGTGATTACAGGAATAGGATGTAATTAATTCAAAAATACAAAATTGCTATTGAGCTAGTCTTGTAACAAGTATTAATGGTTTAGTGTGATCCATGTCTTTTTATTTATTTAAGCATTTCAAGCAGATAAGAGGCCTGTACAGCCTCTTAAACCAGCATGAATATTGATATAGATGGATTTTTATGTATCAGATAATTTAGCTTTCCTTTAGAGACAAAAGTAGTTGATGAATGAATTGAACTTTGTTGATAGTACCTGGAATAGATAATCCATTTTGAGGTTTTATACTTACAGATTACAGTAGAAAATGCATAATTTTGAACAGATTTGAAAGAGTTGAAAGTTGCATAGGGATAAAGGGATGGGCCTAAAATATATGAACTTGTTATTGGTGGGCCATACATCTTTTCCATCCTTTTCAATCTAAGACAAGTCTCTTCTCTTAACTGTCCTTAGAAACAACTAATTATTTAAAAACACAAAATGTAAATTGAACAAATAAATATAACATTGCATTCTAGGAGTTGAAATTTCCCCTTTCCTTTCACCAAAGTATTGTTTTTTTAACTGTAAGACACCTTGATTCTGAATGGATTCAGTAGCACACAGATGTAGTAAATATGCACATAAATGTTGTCAGATGTAATCCCACAGTGCTTTCATGTATGTAGAAACTGAGAGATTCAACCAAGAAGTCTTCACTGCAGTGTTGCATAAGTCTCTGCCAGTCAGCACTAAAAATAATCATTGAGGTAGAAGAACATGTTGGCTGGCCTCAGTCCATGACTTTTAAAAGATTGCACTACAGTGGGTAAAAAAATATCTGTAGAGGTCATGGTTTAATACCCTTTTTCTATGAGTAAAAAGTAACACTAAACTTCATAGATACCTTCCTTTTAATATTTTTAGTTTTAACTGAGAAAGCTATGTTTTTGAAGAACAGATCTCTGTTTTGAAAGAAAAGAGTCAGTGGTTTCCTGAGAATTTTATTCTTGGCTCCAAATGCTTTCCGTATCTTCAGCTGTGAATTGATTAGTTGTTTCTAAGGATAGTTAAGATCTTGTGTTCATATCCTAAATCAGTGATGGCGAACCTATGGCACGCGTGCCACAGGTGGCACGCGGAGCCATATCGGAGGGCACACGAGGCGTTGCCCTATGTCAGCTCCAGTGCGCATGCACGTGCTGGCTAGCTGATTTTCGGCCTTGGGGAAGGCCGTTTTCACCCTCCGGAGTGTGAAAAACAGTCCAACAGGCAAACCGGAGGTCAGTTTTTCCGAACTTCCGGTTGGGCTGTTTTTCGCACTCCGGAGACTTCAGGAGGCTTCCCTGAAGCCTCCGGAGTGCGAAAAACAGCCCAACGGGCAAACCGGAAGTCCATTTTTCCAAACTTCCGGTTTGCCCGTTGGGCCGTTTTTCGCCATCCCAGGCTTCAGTGAGGCCTGTGTGCATGCGCGGGGGCAGCGGGGTGGGGGTTGTGCGCATGCACAGGGGACAGCGTGGGGGTTGTACGCATGTGCGGGGGGAAGGGAATGGGTGTGGGCACGTGCATGCGTGGCTAGTGTGCGTGCACACACCCTTTTGGCACATGAACCAAAAAAGATTCGCCATCACTGTCCTAAATCCTTTGGAATTTCAGGGAAGAAATCTTTCTAATCTTCTATCAGAACTTAACCAATGATCATCTTTTACTGTCCAAGCACAACTGACCTTTGTGGCAGATAAATATTGGGCCATAGATATTGCATTGTAGGAGCTAAACAGGATAATACTAAAAGTAATAATAAAGTAAAAGTAAAGATATCTCTAAAAGCTATACTTTTATATCTACACCTCTATATCAGTGTGTGTAAAGTAAAAACAAAACTTCACTTTGAAAGTACTGATATATCCTGACCTAGCAAACACCAACTTGAAAAGAAGTTCATGGTGGAAGTCTTATTGCTAAGGTGTTGTGTAAATTCAGCAACTGTAGCTTAATCAACAACCATGATTAAATAAACTGGTTTATTGCAATGTGTGAATCTAGCCATTATGATAGAAACTGATGATGAAGATTTAAAACAAAGATTTAGACAAATCTAAGAAAGATAAGAATGTCAGTGGTTATGCCTTTTATAGGATAGAGGCAATATGCTACTCCATATAGTTGTTGAGGAAGAATGCAGTTGTGTCATGTCCTTCTTGTGGATTGCCCGTAAGCATCTTGTGGGGTGCGGGGGATACAGAATGCTGGATTAGATACAGCACAGCTCCTCTTGGGTTCTTAACTGAGGTATCTATTCTTACTGGAAAGTTAATTTTGTGTTATTTGAAGGCTTTATGCCTTCTCTGCAGCCTTTGGGGCTTTCTTTTCTATTCCAAAAACTCTTTGCTCTGTAATTATCATTGCTGAAGAAAACCATGTTTTGCCCTTTATATAGAGTGTTCAAGTTTATCCTGGAAGGGACAGGATGTTTACAAGTCTTTGGATGAGTGGAAATGAGTTTATGTCTGTTAGTTACCTCAATTTTTCCTTTGCCCATATTTGTGTATGTAAGTTTTAATTGGAAGGTGGACTCTGTAATCTCTTTATGGGAAGAAAGGCAAGACATAAGGAAAATAATGCAGAATGTGGGGGAAAATACCTTCTTATTGCTGTTCCTGATCTAGAGTTCTGAACTACCGTGTTTGACTCCTACCTACATCAGATAAATCTCAAAAGCTGCAATTTTATCTGTGTTTACATGCTCAACTCTGATAAATGAATTTTACTCTCAGGGCCTTACAGACCAGATTGTAGCTTTAATCACTTTGAATTCTGTAACTACACCTTGACTACCAAGAAGCAGGCATTATGTGAACAATTTTGTCCTATTTGGAACTCATGAGACATTGGTAGCAAGATGTTATTCTGTGACATTTTAATCTTCTACCATGAATTGAACTCATGAACCTTTGAACTTTAGATGTTTATATAGATTGTATTAATTTTAGGAGCTATTTGGGATTTGCAGGAAATAATATATAGAATCTGTTAGAATGGTATATATCCGTGATGGTGAACCTGTGGCACGCGTGCCACGGGTGGCACGTGGAGCCATATCTGAGGGCACGCAAGGCGTTGCCCTAGGTCAGCTCCAGCGTGCATGTGTGCGCTGGCCAGCTGATTTTTGGCCTTCCGGAGGGCGGGGAGGGGTTGTTTTCGCCTTCCCCAGGCTGCCCTTCCCCAGGCTTCAGGAAAGTCTCCGGAGCCTGTGGATGGCGAAAACCGGACCCAACGGCCCAACCGGAAGTTCGTTTCCTTTTGGAAGGCCAAAAATCAGCTGGAATCCGTTTTTCGCCATCCAGAGGCTCCGGAGGTTTCAGTGAGCCCTGTGCGCATGCGCAAGGGGGCAGCGTGTGCATGCGCAGGGGAGGGCATTGCATTGTAGGTGTGGGCACCCGCACGCGCGCTATCGCTCGCTCGCGCACCCTTTTGGCACCTGAGCAAAAAAAGATTCACCATCACTGGTATATATACTCTACCTTCACTTAAGCTCTCAGAGTAGAGAGATACAGATGTTACATTATGTCATGCTCCCATATAAAACTTCACACAGGAAATGTGTCATAGTGTAGCATTCATACCTCTTTGCTCTAAAATTTTAAGAACATAGATGTTTTAGAACATTCTGATAGATATATCTAGACTTTCAAAAGAATGGTGATTGCTCTCCATTAAGCAGGAGACAATTTTTCATGCCCATTTTTATACATTTGTTGCAATTGCTTCAGCTGCTTCTTTAAAGCCATATAAGCCTTAATCATTGGTCATGAAGTTCTTGCCCATTGCAAAGGATTCTGTGACTCATTCCACAATATGTATATTCTGTTGCCCTATATCAACATTAAAATAATTTATTCTATTGTCCAAGCATAGCCAAATATCTTCTGTTCTAAGTAGCAGTACATCAATAACAAGACATGTTCTTTTTCTGATAGCCAGTCTGCTTTGGCAGAATCTCTTGGTAAGTGTTGAAAAATCTTAGAAATTTTAATGATATATTTGAAAAATAAGTCTTTGCTGAACAATCTCTTACTAGAACCTGATGATTTCCTTGGTTTTACAGCACTGGGACGTCTTCAAGTATGTGACTGAAGTATTTATCCTGGTTCCAGCTCTCTTGGGGCTGAAAGGGAATTTGGAGATGACATTAGCTTCTCGCCTTTCTACTGCTGTGAGTATTTTGATAATCACAGAGAGTTTTTCTGTGAACACATTTTCAAGCAGTATCAGTCACTTCAAATAAAAAGTGAAGCAGCTAAATGTAATTTTACAAGCGAAATTTATCTACATTTGGGATTTATGTATATGCAACTGTTCTCAGTTTGATTAATGAAGCATTATAATGGCCAGTGTTTTAGAACCACAATATAATTTCTACCTTGTTATGATATAGCTTAATACTGCTAGGCAATGAGTCTGTGTGTAAACAGGTACTGTATTGTCATATTTTTTCTCCAGATGTGGACAAAATATAAAAACAGTGTCCTAGATTCCCAATTATCCACCAAAAATTCACTGTTGTTCATGTTTTCTTGCCTTCCCATTTGGTCCATGTTACTGCAAAACCTACTTATGAGAATTTAGAAATTCTTATGGAAGGTATAAGTTGGAGGTATAGTTGGAGGAGTTCAATAAGGAAAGCATAGAGGCAGACAGCATGTCAGTTTCTTTTTAAAAAAAATAGTGTAAGCTCACATTTTGCTAATTTTCATCCTTTCTTATTTTCTTTCTTTACTTTTGTGCTTGACATTAAGTTCCAAGATCACTGGTTGTACGACTACCTCTTCTTCTGAGATATGATGACTGATTTGATATTTTTGTAATTTTCCAGGACTTCTTAACTGCCATTATTTCAGCATACAAAAGCAGATTCTATTTAAATTTGAATACCTCAGCCTATTCAATTCTATAAGGTGGTATAATTCAGAGTAAACGTTCTCCTACTGACCTTTAAGATCCAAAAGAAAACAAAGTTACTTTGCTAAATAGAGAGAAATGTTGTAATAACCTATTGCTTGAGAGTGATGGGTGATTCCAAGGTGATGAGCCAGATGATTAGGTCTTGGAAGTATCTCTTTATGTTGAAAATTGTGTTACTTGAAGAAGGGTGGGATTCTAATAAAAATATTCTCAACTATGGATATTTGTTTTTTCTATGACAGCTAAAGCGGCAGTCTATTTTTTTAAGGATGAAAGGCTGACATATAAAAGCAATTTAGGAATTGAGAGAGAAATGTAAAGTTGCTGGTGTATGGCACAAACTGCAAGATTGCAAATAACCTCAAAAGGAATGGTTTTGGGCAGCCAAAACAAAAATCTAAGTTTCAAAGTTAGAAGTGGGATATTTTTGTTGTTGTTTTAAAGTTGAGGTGGGGGAGGTTCAGGAAAGATCTGTAAGACACTGGAGCAGTTAAATATTTCTTAATCAAATCCATTTTATTTTTTTTGCCATTTTTCTCCCTCACTCCCATTTCCTGTATTCAGCAAATATCAGGTGTAATTACCATATTTTTCGGAGTATAAGACGCACCTTTTTACTCCCAAAAAGAGGGTGAAAACTTGGGTGCGTCTTATACACCGAATGTAGCCCCACCCAGCCACCCCCACCCTTTGGCCTCTGCCTCCCAGCAATTTACCTCCTTGCAGCAAACAGTGCAGAGCCTGATTTAGCACAAGCAACTGATTATGGCCTTCCGACCATCAGCTGAGAGGCTGCAGGCAGGCCCATGTGCTAAAATGAAAGTGAAACTAGAACTGCAAGGAGGCAATTTGCTGGGCGGCAGAGGCAGCATTTTATTTTCTTGTGCAAATCAGACTGCTGAAACTGGATGCAAGGAGGTAAGTCTAT
>QLTV01000419.1:1432913-1463821 GCA_003457575.1 Thermophis baileyi
ATAAGGCAGCTGAGTTAAACCCTGACTTAGTCATGTTTGGAGTAGATCTATTTAATTAATTGGGAGGAGTTAATGTGACTACATTTAAGAAAACTTTCTGGCATTAATATACTGCCATAATGTACATTTCTCCAATTCTTTGCTATTTCTATGGGTCAGGCACACATGCACAGAAATACACAGCAAACAGTGTATATCATCTGTGCTGTTTGCTGGGAGGCAGAGGCAGATTTTTTTTCCCTTGTTTTCCTCCCCCAAAACTAAGGTGCGTCTTATACTCCGAAAAATACGGTATATCTTTGCCAGGTTAGTCTATTTCGACCCTGTAGAAGACCTGTGAATGAAACTGGCATGCCCAACATTAAGTAGCAGTAATAGTAAGCTTTATTACAATAATTGGCCAATTCAAAAGCAAATAAATTCTGAGACAATAAAAAGCATAGTAAAACTTAATAATTGTAATGCCGATATAATCATAGTATGGTGTAGCTATAAGACAGATTCAGAGAAAGCTGATTAGATGGGGAATCATTAGCTGAAATCGCACTTGTACAATAGTGATCTAGCAAAATATTGGTTACTGCTTCAAGAATTCTTTCATGACAGGGATAAAATCTTGGTTCAAATTGAATACCAATCAGTCAGTGATAATTAACACCAATGCTGAAGGGCAATCAATCAATACAACTGGCCTATTAGAGTTCTGAAGATATGCTATAAGAGAACTGTAGTATAAATGTAATAATGTTTGGCTTTCAGTGGCTTAGGTCATAATTTTACTAAGCTGTGGTTTGTTAAGTAAGCCACGGGGACTGGCATCATATAAGATGTTAACTGAAAACTGTTATAGTTTAGTGAGATGTGTAAACCCAGCCAGTGAATTGTCTGCCTATTTACAATGTATGATCCCAGTTAGCAGATTAATTTACACTGATTTTGAGATGCATCCTCAATTTGTACTCATGGTTTGAACATTGCATAATGGTCACTCTAGGGATGTGAAAACAGGTTCATATTTTTCACAGATTGTCTGATTTTGGCAACGTATGATGTGAGTACTGAGCCATTGTGGTTGATAAAGTATGGTTTATCACTTAATATTACATATGAATATTGTCAAATATGGCTTATTCCACTACCTAAAATTAAAAGCAAACACAGCTTAGTGCAATACATATGAACCTATGTATGTAACCCTGAGTTATTATAGTGCAGAAAATATTCCCCAACATTGAAGACGCCTTCATGTAATCATGCTATTGCTACTTTCTGCATTTGTTTCTTTGGCAGTTACCAGATACCCATTATGGGGAGGGCTTTGGCTTACCCTGTACAAATGTTATAACCTTAAACCTACTATAGAACTCTCCAGTTGTTTCTTATTTGACCTTGACTTGAGAACTGTTTCCTTCCTCAGTCCTCCTCGGAGCTGTGCTTCTATGGAACATGAGTCACAGTTTGATCACTGAAGCTCTTGCTGTGTTCCAGCAAAGCTGAAAGATGCTGGCAGCAAGAAGAGCTTGGCTGGGAAACAAACAAAGCTTTTTATTCTCTCTCATCCTCTTCTTGTTGCTCTGCCTCTGCCGTGGGGGTGGGGGAAAGGCATGTGCTATTTATTACTGCATTAATGTGTTGTATGAGGGAATTCCCCATACAGAGACCTGAATGCTTCCTCAGCATTGAAGTCTGTGCAAGAAGAATGACTTTCAGCTTACCAATTACACTGAAACTGCATCACGTGGGATTCAAAGGTGTTGCTCGTATTCACAATAAGTTTTTGTGAGTTTGAGCTAGCAGTAAGTTGTGACTTCAAAGAGTATCTCTTCTCCCTTGAAAGGACTTAAGTATGTATGTTGAAATTACATGAACTCCCTTAATCAAAGCCTTCCAAGGGAGGCTCAACAGCCATAGGAAGTATTTTGGAGCAGCTTTTAAAAATCAGTTTGCTTGATCTTTATGCTGTATGCAAAAGAAGCTTAGAATTGCTTCCAGGTTTCTTATTTGATGTGCATTAACACTTCTAAAATAATTTTCTTGTGCTACTTAAGAAAGGAGAACACATTCATCCTGTACAGGAGATTAAACGTTTGTTTTTGCCAGTAGCCAAGTTATGTGGATCACTAACCTAATTGCAAGAGAACAAGGAATCCCTGAGCCAAATTCAACAGTAGAACTAAATACAATTTTTGTAAGCTGAATGACTTGTGTCCTATCTTTCTCTTTGGACCTTGCCAGATTTGGGACTGCCAGCAGCTTTATGTGTCTTTTCCTCTGAAGCAGTTCTGTTGCCGGTGATGTTTTCCTTTCTGTTTGTACTGGTGAAACATGAAAGAAGCATAAATGAGACAAAGAGCTAGTTTGCCTAGTAGACGGGCAGACATAAATGTGAAAAGGGGAATTATAGAAAGGTCTGGTAATCATTCTTAGGTCACTGATGTAACATTGTCCCATTGCCATGAGTAAGTGCTGCTCCTGTCCTGATGATCTTCATACATTCGTATTACATTTTGATTTAAGATTATGTACTTAAGCCATTATATTTTATCATGGCTTGTTAATAAACCATTATGAACTATACATGGCCATAGTGAGTTCACCCAGGCTGAGCCAATAACAAGCTGTTATGGCTGAATATTAAATCTTAACCATGCCAGTGTAGAGTGGATGTGATTCATGATTGATGCCTGCTTTAATGGTTTTGTCTACGTATCCATCTATCTCTCGCCTATATTCCATTAAAAGCAATAACATAGCAGGATTTCACAGGTTGAAATACTGGGAGATTAGGTTGATGGTTCTAGAGGTAGAGCACTTATGGAACTCATGATTTTGAATAAAAATAGCCATAATGATAACAGTAATTAACCTGTATTTGAGATACACATACACATATTTCTTGCATATATTCATAGAATGTATATTTGGAATTGTGAAAAAAGAGAAATCTTTGAATATAAATACACTAATTCAGATGATCTTAAAAGATTAATATGTAACTGAAAGCAAGAGTTTTTCTTTTTGGATTGATGGACAAACAGCTGGGAAAAAAGTTATAGAACTTTATGCTATAATAATCTTGCTGCAGTTATCCTGTCTAAAAACAAAGGTGGAAAGATTCAGTATTACCCACAATGGAGGAATGGTTGGTGAAGATGATGAAACTTGCAGAGATGGCTAAATTCCTTGATTAGAGAAAGGGTAATATATTTATTGCTGACTGGAAATGCCTTATACACAGCTTGCATGAAATAGAGAAAAATGAACGTATGATTTATAATTTTTGATGATTAGAAAAAAATAATTGTAGAAAAGAGTTCTATTTGTAACCATAGAGAAAGAGGTAATTTTCTGTTTGTACTTATAATTGCTGTAAAGAACATTGGAAACTACTACTATTTCTTTCTCTTTTTTTGCACTGTTTTTTTCCCTTTTTTATTCTATATTAATTTTATTAGTTGTTAATCTCTTTTTAAAAATATTTAATAAAATCTATATTAAAAAGGAATATGATGGGCAAGACAGTTGCTGAAGCAGTAAATCTAGAGTTGTAATGATGAGTCTATCTTCCTTTTCATAATACTTCTGTGGTTATCATACCGAATAAATTTTAAATCATTCATCTATTTATTTTTAATCTCTTTCTCTCTCTCTCTCTTTTGTAGGCTAACATAGGACAAATGGACACACCAAAAGAGCTCTGGAAGATGATAATAGGGAACATGGCTCTGATACAGGTGAATTTTGGAGAAGCTGACACTATTTCCTGACAGGGGGACAGGGAAAAAAACTAGTAGGGGAGGGGAAATCCCAGTTTTCTACTACTGGGCAATTTCTGAATACATCTATCATATAGTCATCCATTCCAAAGAATGTTAAGCAGTCTTTTGGCAGTCACTACTGCCACAACCTAGAAAAAGTTTCTGTTAAAGTGTAATAGAAGACCGTTCTGAGTCCTTTCCTGTGACTCAGCAAAAGAATCATGATTTATCAGTGATGGCAGGAACCTGAGGAAGTACCGGTTTGAAGCAGTGGAGAGGCAGACTTACCTAGGACACCCAATAATTTCTGTCGTCTGTCACCACAATTAGAATGACATTTGCTAGTCTCTGAAATGGTTCCATGTAAGTGAGAATACAGTTTGCTCTTCATGCCACTGAAGATCACTTGGAAACTGCAACTGGAACTGTTATTTCAATAGAGTAACAACTATCTTTCAGGACCAGCACTGACTGCCAGTAGATGGTAAGCAGGTGCAGTTCAAATAATCTGGACCTTTCTTATGTTGTGAACCATTTTGTATAAGTAGAATTTCTCTGTCTTAAGCAGTTTGGGTAAGATGGTGAACCCCAGTGCCTCCTGGGACTCCAAGGATGAGCTTTGCAATAGAATGGCTTGCCTCCCAGAATCAGATTGAGCCCCATCCTGTTTTCCTTTAGAAGATCAGTGAAAACAGTTTTCTTCCATGGATGAGTTTTAACTGGATACCAGGATACTGTATACGGGTAGTCCTTGACTTATGACCACAATTGAGCCCAAAATTTATGTTGTCACGTGAGAAATTTGTTAAGTGAGGTTTGCCCCATTTTATGACTTTTCTTGCCACATTTGTTAAGTGAGTCACTGCAGTTGTTAAGTTAGTAACATGATTGTTAAGCGAATCTGGCTTCCCCGTTGACTTCATATTTATGACGGTTGCAGCGTTTCGGGGTCATGTTTTGCAACCTTCTGACAAGCTTGTCAGAAGGTTGCAAAACATGACCCCGAGACGCTGCAACCGTCATAAATACGAACCGGTTATCAAGCATCCGAATGTAAATCACGTGACCATGGGGATGCTGCAATGGTCACAAGTGTGAAAAATGGTCATAAGTCACTTTCTTCAGTGCCATTGGGACTTCGGTCACTAAATGAACTGTTATAAGTCTACGACTACCTGTATTGTTTTTTATATTTTATTATTAATGGTTGTTATGATTTATCTATGTGAGCTACCTAGTATGTGATTAATCAAGCAGCATATTTTTCTAATCAATAAAGAAGCAAACTTATTTTGTTTTCCCTGCAAATAAACATGGCTGCATTTTCTAGGTTCAAGCAACAGTTGTTGGTTTTCTGGCTTCAATTGCTGCAGTTATATTTGGCTGGATCCCAGATGGACACTTCAGCGTTGGCCATGCCATTCTCCTTTGTGCCAGTAGTGTGGCTACTGCCTTCATTGCTTCCCTTGTGCTGGGTAAGAAACAAAAGCTTCCATGAGAAAGAGATTTCATCTGCAATTCATTGTGTAGTAACACTAACATTTCCTTTCTATGGGCTCTAGGCATGATCATGATTGGCGTAATCATTGGTTCCAGAAAGATGGGTATCAATCCTGACAATGTGGCTACGCCTATTGCTGCCAGTCTTGGTGACCTCATTACCCTGGCTCTGCTTTCTGGAATAAGCTGGGGACTCTATATAGAACTGGGTAAGATTGTGAAGACTACATTGTTCAGTAGAAAATACTGTATGTGCCAAAATTTTATAGTATTTAAATGTCTTGAACTCTGTAGTTCATTCCCATTGATCTAGTTTTAAGCTCTAATTGTATAATTGTAATAACCATGTTTCCCCGAAAATAAGACCCTGTCTTATATTTTTTTTGAACCCTGAAATAAGCCCTTGGCCTTATTGCCATGCACTCAAAAGCCCGATTGGGCTTATTATCAGGGAATGTCTTATTTTGGGGGAAACAGGGTACTTTCACATCATCCTAAGTTACTACCATTCCATACTTAAAATATAAGACATGTTTTCCCTCTCTTTCTTTGAATTTACTCTATCAATTAATTATCACTCCATGTGGTCAAGGTTCAATTAGAGTTAAAAACTCTTCCAACTCTGTTATCCTGTTATTCAAGGTAGCTTTTATGTTTGCATAGCGATGTATGTTTTTTGGGTTTTTTTTACAAATGGCCTGAATATTGTGGCAGTTTTTCTGTGATTTCTTTTTGTATAAGATGGCAAAATGTTTCCCGGAGAAAGGGAAAACAGCAAGAGGTTTACAATGGATTAGCTTGTTAAGTGAACCTGGAAAAATATTTGGCAAAATTCTGATTGAAAAGGATATAAGAGGAAAAGGCTGGCTGTGAAGAAACTTTGGAAAGTACATTGTGGTTTTATGCTAAGCAGGGGGTGTTCAGACCAGATTTTGCTCTTTAGAAAGTCCACTGAGAAACATGTGATAGAAGGGGAAAAAAGACTCCTTGTTTCTTTAAATGGATATGTCTATTCTTCTAAATAGATAAATATATAAAGCAGTGTTTGTGGTGATATTAGAGCTACATTGGCTAGGTGTGTGAACTTACGGAAATCTCTCTATCCAGATGATATAGCTACGTATAATTTTCTGTCACTCCAGTACATGTCATGAGATATATAACAGTATGTTGAATACAGTAGAAATGGGATACTTCAGAAGTGTCTATGTGATGAAACAAAAAGAAGGTGAGGAATGAATGGATGCTGAATGAATAAGTAAAAGAAAATATGAAAGACATTTGTTGAATTGGTTCAGTCATTTAGAGAGAATGTATGTGTATTCAAATCACGAAACATACATGAAAGAATGAATACATTGAGAAGAAGAAGACTGAGAAAGTTATAATTAGATGGAACTGATGAATGGAATTGATTAGATCTTCAAAAAATGAGAGGTGACAAATTTAAACCTAAGGTAAGGTGGCACGTGTATATTTAATTTATTTATTTATAAAATAGGCTTTTATCTTACCTTTATTACTTTATAGATAACTCAAGGCAACAAACATACATACTCCTTCCTCCTATTTCTGCAACAACAATCCTGTGAGGTGGGTTGGGCTGAAAGAGAGTGACTGGCCCAAAGGCATCCAGCCAGCTTTCATGCCTTTCATTTCTCAGAACTCACAGTCGCCTGGTTTCTAGGCCAGCACTTTAACCACCACACCAAACTGGCACATGGTAGAAACAAGTATAATTTTCAAAGATGGAAAGATATGAACAGGGTGAACATATTGAACATAAATCTATTTAATTTCTTTTTCTTATCTCATGCCTTCCTTATTTGTTTTTTTACTCCTTGGACATGATGTTGCTTGCCCCTAAAGCAGCGGTTCTCAACCTGTGGGTCGCGACCCCTTTGGGGGTCGAACGACCATTTCACAGGGGTTGCCGCGTGCGTTAGCCCGCCATTTTGGTGCCACCGTCACTGCAGGAGTGAAAAGGTCCCGGTTCCGCCGTGCCTGCGGGTCACCGGACAGCTGGTAGCCCGGACGCCGCCATTTGGGTTCTTCTACCCTCTGCGCATGCGCAGAATGCTTTGCGCATGCGCAGAGGGTAGAAGAACCCAAATGGCGGCGTCCGGGCGAAGTCTCCCGCTTCCGATGCTATCAGCTGTCCGGCGACCGGCAGGCAAGCCAGAACCCGGAGCATTTCGCCCCTGGTGCCACGCCCCCTTTGTCAACTCATCCCGCGCGGGGAGGGGGTTGCGGCGGCCGGGGGGGTCGCGGCATTAGAAAGGTTGAGAACCACTGCCCTAAAGGGAATAGTGTAATGTGTATATTACAAGTAATATCAGTCTTAATAATGGAGGTTTATTACAAATGTGGGTATTTGTTTCTGTGTATGTAGAACAATTGACCCTTTGTCTCTTCTGGGAGTGTTCTCTTTGAGCAATTGGTACTGTAGTAATGGTCTTAGACAGGAGGATTAACAGGAGGATAACTGAAGCAAATGTTCATTGCCTGCCTGCCTGCCTCTCACTTCTGAGATCTTCCCTACTTGAAAGAGAGAAGGAACTATCCAGATCGCATTATTTGCAGATCAAGGGGCAATCTTAGAATTACATTACCTGTCTACTCACCCTTCTGAAGCAATGGGGATTTGCTGAGGCACAACAGTACTTGCCTGTAGCTTCTTAAATCAGCATCTTCTGAGCATCCACAGTAAGTTAAGGAGTGAAATGTTTCCATCATCATGCTTTCTGGCACAAGTTTTTGGAATGAAATCTGAAATGTTGCATAGCTACCATATAGTAGTATATAGTAAACATTACAGTTTGGTGTAGTGATTAAAGCAGCAGGCTAGAAGCTGGGAGACTGAGTTCTAGTCCCACTTTAAGTGACCTTGGGCCAGTCATTCTCTCAGCCCCAGGAAACTAGCAATGGCAAGCCACTTCTGAAATCTTGCCAGGAATACTGCAGGGACTTGTCCAAACAGTTACTAGGAGACCATGCTAACTTGAAGGGACCAAAAAAAAATATTCCCAGCAACCCATAAAGTGGAAACTTGTCTGTGCAAATTGCAAAATGGGTGCTATTTCTGCAATGTTAGCTAAGAGAATAGCAGTTATACTACATAAGTATCTTGTTTACATATACTGTAGGGACAGTATTTGAAGTTCTAAGATATAGGTGTGGGATATAGACTTAGGAATCTGTGTTCATTAAAACAAATTGTAGATAGTTTGTGTATTGACCTTAAATCTTCTGCCTGTGGCTAAAAAGGAATGATTGTCTTCTTCTTTAGGTAAAATATGATAAATATTTCACTTGCCACTTTGTTTTTCTGCTGTATCTGCCATGCACTGGTTGTTCATTCAAATCCTTTTTCTTCTTTCTATCTAGAAGACAAACCTTATGTGAATCCCTTGGTGTGTGCTTTTTTTGTCGCACTGCTACCCCTATGGATCATCATTGCTAAGCGGAATCCAGCAACCCAGGAGGTACTATACTCTGGCTGGGAACCAGTCATCATTGCCATGGCAATTAGCAGGTATGAATAGCAATAGCACTTAGACTCATATACCACTTCATAGTGCTTTACAGCTCTCTTTAAGCGGTTTAGGAGAGTCAGCATATTTCCCCCAACAATCTGGGTTCTCATTTTACCAACCTCGGAAGGATGGAAGGCTGAGTCAACCTTGAGCTGGTGAGGATTGAACTCCTGGCAGTGAGCTGAATTAGCCTGCAATACTGCATTCTAACCACTGCGCCACCACAGCTCATGAAGACCGCAAGGGTACCCTCCCCACTTCATGAGAGGGTATCCTGGGCTCAGTGAGCCGAAAAGGCAAAACATATGTTTGAATTTTTTTTGATTCAACGTATTTGAGTCCGTTTGAAGGCTGAAGTGTGTTAAAAAGCCCACTTAGATATGTAATTATTATTTCATTTCCATACTTAACCTAGCTCAGTATTAGTGTTGTATACTAGATCACCCATGACCAACGTTCCCTCTGACATTGAAAATCGCTGCGCGGCAGTTGGAAACTGCTGTGCGGCAATTTCCTGTCACGTGCGCGGCCGCGCAGCTTAGAGGGAACAGTGCCCATGACCCCTTGGGTCATCGTTGCAGAGATATTTTCTTAACCAGATTCCTCAATATCTTCAACAATGGCAGACTAATGTACTTAAACATTCTTTAAAATTCAGGGAGATATTCAGATATGTACCGTGTTTCCCCGAAAATAAGACCCTGTCTTTTTTTTTTTTTTTTCCACCAAAAAAGGCACCAGGTCTTATTTTCAGCAGGGGGATGTCGCCCACTGACTCACCTCACTTGCGCGCATCGCCCCGGCCTCCTTTTTGCTGTCGGAGGCAATATTTTCCAAGCATCACAAAAAATAAGAAACAAGTTTTTGAGGCTGTAGCAGTAATTCTTTATGCAGTTGGCTATTATATCTTCCAATTTTTTTCAATGTTTCTTTTCTCAGTGTTGGAGGATTGATATTGGATAAAACGGTGTCAGATCCAAATTTTGCAGGAATGGCGGTCTTTACTCCTGTTATAAATGGTGAGCTGTTCTTCGTTTTAAACAACCAACTTCAATATATTTAACACTTGGTGAGAGAGATAGTGGGATATTAAATACTCAATTCCTGTATGTTGTGGGAATGAAAACTCACATGACTTACCTTGCATCTAGTTCATAGGTAACTGTAGAAATTGCAGCTTTAGGAACTTCTTCAACTTTCTTGAGCCAGTGACGCATGATGGTTAGGATTCTGAACTACACTGGGAAGCTTTAGGATCAAATCCATGTTTAGCTGTATGTTATTAGGTGATGGACAGACGTAATGTCTAATCCCAACCCACCTTACAGGGTTATTGTGAGGTTAAAAGGGGAGGAGGGTATATTTATTTATTTATTTATGTTTAGTATTTATAACTCACCCCTATCCTAAAGGACCCTGGAGATATACAATATCAAAGAAAAACATGATGATAAATAAATACAAATGAATATCAAAAGCAGAAATTGACCATATACAAAAAAGCAAAGATAAAATTCAAGATAGACACTATCAGCTAGGATCAAAAGCATTTTGGAATAAAGGAGTTGTAACTTGTTATTAAATTGTAGCACTATCAGGACTACATGGACTTCTGAATATTGTGTATGTTGCCTTTTGCTCCTAAAAGAAATGAAAAATCTAAATGTAAAAAAAAGGGACCAGAGATAGAACATTACTGAGACAGTTGGAGATCATATATTTATGTGCCAGATATAACACCTTACATGTAACAATGGTTTTGCACATACTTTTGAACTCATACTCTTAATTAAATGGCAGAAAGATTTTTATTGGGGGCAGGGTGGGAGGAAGAACTTAACTTGTAACTAATGTAATCAAAATTATTATAATAAAAGTCTGGGAGAAAAAGATATCAAAAGAGAATGGCATATAAGAGGTTACCATGTTGACTAATAGTATACATGGGCAGGAAAGTTTAATATAGCTTCCTGATTAATTATCTTAGCTTAATGTAGCAGTTTGATATTTGTGAATGACCTGTACTAAAATGTTAATACAGGTAGTCGTTGGTTTATGATGCCAGTTGGAACTGGAATTGCCATCATTAAGCTAGGCTGTCATAAAAAGTGACATCATGTGACACCACTTACTGATAGCAGTCCTATTTGCCATTGTTAAGAGAAAACCACATGGGTCATTAAGCAAGGACCTCCAATGACTGACATTTGATTTTCTGCCAGCTTTCTCATTGAGTTTGCTTGTGGGAAGCCGGCAGGGAACATCAGAAATCATAATCATGCGAATGTGGCTTGCTGTGATATGATTATGAGCCAAGTACCAAGCGCCTGGATCACAATCACGTGTTCAGGAGGATATATGAGTGCTGGAACTCTGAGGACCGGTCAGAGGATTGGTAGAATTGTACTTGTTCAGTACAATCATAAGTTTGAACAGTCACTGAAAGAGTGGCTGTTAAATGAGGACCCCTTTACTTTGTAAATTCTATCAATATCTTCTAAAATGAATTAAAGTTGGGGAGTTTTCTCCTTCTTCCAATGGCTTGTATCATAGCATGCGTTGCTATTTATGTGTGAAATGATTTGGTCAATGCCACCTTAACTGAGTTTTAAGTCCTTAGAAAAGTATCCATACATTAAAGTGCCAGTCTGAAGGTCAATGAGGTAGTCTAGGTGATCCTTGTGTTTTAAACAGATGCTTAGTAGAAATGTGATCTATTTGGGGAGAAATTGGTTATTGGCAGACTCAAAAAGTTAAATAAGAGGAAATGAATACTAATACAACCTTTACAGAAATCTCCAACTCTCTTTCTATAGGTCTGTTTATATTCTCTTCATACGAATGGCATAATAGTTGTAAAACATGTCCCTTCTTCAATTATATTAGTATTTTGAAACCCTCAACCATGAATTCTGTCCATCACTGATATGGTATTGCACTTCACAGTGTTGGAACCACAGTAGAAATTGCTTGTGCCTCCTATAAGATAATGTAGATCTTCCCATAAGAAGTGATAGTGATCAGCTTCAGGTTGTGCCAATCGTCTGCTGTACACAAGTATGGAAGGAATTTCTGGATGCATTGATGCTGAGGAATCACTGGCATCAATACAATTGATAATATTTTGTCTTTGTTTTCTTACAGGTGTTGGTGGCAATCTGGTGGCTGTCCAGGCTAGCCGCATCTCCACTTATCTCCATATGAGTGGGGTGCCTGGAGAGAATTCAGGGATAGCCCCCCGCAAGTGTCCAAGTCCCTGTAGCACCTTCTTCAGTTCAGGTAGCTAAATATTTGTTTGAATACTTCCGTTTGAATCAGAGGGAGGGAGGGAGGGAAGGGAAGGGAAGGGAAGGGAAGGGAAGGAAGGAAAAGAAAGAAAGAAGTTTGTGTCATGGCTAGATTAAAGCCTTTGGGACATGTAGTTGCTGATGTTGCCATGCAAGAAATGAAGATAGAATTACAGTGCGAACATGGAAAGTAAGAAACATGAACATGGGAAAGTTCAACTCAGTGAAAGATGTAATGAATCAACAACACACTGGCATCTTAGGCATTAGCAAGTTGAGATGGATTGGAATTGAGTCCTTCAGCCAAAAGATCACACTGATTAGTATATAAGACATGAAAAACAATAAAAGAACAATGTTGCTTTTATAGTTAGGAAGGACATAGCAAGAACATACTTGGCTACAATATAATGCAATGTCTTTAAACCCAATTGAGTAAACATAATTTAAATCCAATTGATTAAGATTAAGTGCTATAGGTAACCAGCATATTTAGAAATGAAGAAGGAAGACTTGATGTTGTGGAATGTGTCTATGAAAGGGGAGGTGATGTGATGGACTATACTAACACAGCAGTTCCCAGAAAAGAAGGAGCACATTCCAAGGCGGGGCGGGGGGGCGGGGAGAGAGAGAGAGACAAGAGACAGCACAATCCAGAGCTGGATCATGGAAAGAGATTTACGACAGCCATTCCCTAGAATCTCCCAGGGTATATCCATTAGGTTATGATAGTATGTTTAGTTTGTCAAAAGTCTACCTATGTGGAGTAAGCAAATAAAGAACTTAAATTTGCCTGAATTGTTTTTCATTGTTCTTGGGCTACCTGACACTTGGTGCCCATTTTTGGAGGCATATCATCCAGTTCTTACAGAAAGATTTGGATAACAGCTGCATCGGTCTTAGTTGTAGAGTTCAATGGAATACATTACACTGTCAAATTACAATGGTAGGATATTCTTTATAGTATACAATTCTGACAAATAGTCCCAACAACGAATGTACATTTTCCAATTTATAGTTAAAACAGAGGCTGGCATAACAACGTAGAGAAGTTTCCTTTCATAAGTAGCATATGTCAATTTAACTTTATCCATCTCGTCAGCAGATGTGAATTCCCGGTCTGCTCGGGTGCTTTTCCTTCTGGTTGTGCCAGGACATTTGGTTTTCCTTTACACCATCAGCTCCATGCAGGGAGGCCACACTACCCTCACTCTGATATTTATAGTTTTCTACATGACCGCAGCACTTCTCCAGGTAAGAGTTGTCATCAGTTGCCTGGCTTATCTTGTCAGAGGGGATAAAGACAAGACAAGATATAAAGAAAGGTGTCTTTTACCACATGCGTGGGCAACTCTTTTGACTCAGGAGCCAGATTTTCCCCCCCTGCTGTGTCAGAGAGAGTGGGGCCAAATGTTTTTGACATATTTTTACGCATGTAGGGGAAGGGGGCTTTTAATGGTTCTACTCACTTTGGGAGACATATGGATAACCAGAAGGGCAATGATATCTATCCATTTCCTTGATAGCATCCTGTCAATAGACACTCTCTTTTTTTTTTTTTTTTTTCTATTATGGGTTTCAAGGATTGTTTCAGATTTCACTGTTAAGTTCTGTAGCGACATAGTTTGCATTGCAGCCATTACACTGCAGTGTAAAAAAGAGAATCAGTGTAGTAGTATAGTTATAGTGTTGAACTAGGACTGAGAAGAATCAGATTCAAGTCCACGTTCAGCCATGAAACTCGCTGAATCTGTAGACCAGATGTTGTTCTTCAGCAACTGTATATGTGTACCTTGGGTACACCTTGGGTACTGTTAAGGGAAAAAGCACTGTTTGCAACATCTTAAGCTCTTAAGAGGCAAGGTTTACACCTTACCTAAAATAAATACAGAAATAAAATAGCAAAACTTGCTTGGAATAAGTTAAGATAATATGTAATGCATATGAGAGCCAGTTTGGTCTAGTGGTTAAGGCACCAGGCTAGAGAGAGTGAGTTCAAGTCCTGCCTTAGCCATGAAAGCCAGCTGGGTGACTTTGGGCCAGTCACTCACTCTCAGATCAACCCACCTCACAGGATAGTTGTTGTGGGGAAAACAGGAGAAAAGTGCGTTGGGTATGGTCTCCAGCTTGAGTTATATTTGTAAACAAACTAAAGAAAGTTGAATTGGCAGAAATGAGGCTAAAGTATGTTAGTACAATCTGAAGTTGTGTTGATTGAGCTTAGAAGTGCCATGCAATAAAATTATAATCAAAGTTTTTAAAGGAGTAATTTATTCTGAGGCGCTAATATTCCTTATATAAGTTAACTGCATGTGTCATGTGGTACAATGCTAGCTTTGATGTTGAATATGTGTGAGTCTAGAAGTAGAGCTGTATACTCCTCTGTACTGAAAGTATTTCCCCCTTTTTTGTATTCAACTTTTCATAGCCAAGTGGTAGTAAAAATTAGATTGCCTGCAGGGAGAAGGGATGTGAAGAACACAGTGCAATCTTACATAAATTGCTTCTCTCTTTGATCATGCCTTCCTTTGTCTACCTGGTAGTAAACTGCCACATCAAATAGAATAGATATTGCACAATGGATGCTGGAGAGGCCAATTACTTTGAGCTGTCTCAGTAGGATCTTGGCTTTGCATGATTCTTCATCAACATGGGAGGGTGGTGATATTGTCCCAGGATGTTTCTGGTTGAAATTGGCTTTCCGTGCCTGTGGAAGTGATTGTTAAGTCTTGAAGTTAATATACAATTGAGTTAAAATTTAGAAAGCAAGGTATAGCTCTTCTAAAAAAAACAGTAGATATGGCTAATAAACACAGCTCATCCAGGGACTCTGTTGTGCTTGCATTTGAAAAATTGGAACAGTGGGCTGTAGCCCATTCCAGGGACACAGTATAATTTTAGGGCAGTACTGTTGTTTCTATATTGATTGCCTGTAAGGATTAGAACTTTAAGAGTGTCATAGCAACTTTTAGATAGTGCCTGCTGAGGTGTAATAGCAAGTTGAATACAACTACTATTGCCGTCTCGCAGCATGTATCTATTTATAGAATTTTTATCTTTCCAAAAAATATCTGTCCCCAAGGGATTAGGTACAATAGGTGAAAAAATATTAACTCCGTCTTGCAGGCTTACATTCCCAAAGACGTGATGGAAAAGAAAAAGAATAGGAGGAAAAATGAGAAAAGCAATCTCAAACATCAGCTCTTAAGTTAACCTATTGGTGAGGGCATGTATACAGTATCTCTCTTGAGCTCTTTTTGTCATTACCTTATTGAAACACTTGCCAGAAAAACATCTTTGTCATCTAGGAGGTAACATCTGAAGTTGGGCTTTCCTTCCAAGAGCAGATATCTCTGTCCACTACTGAAAAGAAAGAGCACAATTGACTTACGACCCCAATTGAGCCCAAAATTTCTGTTGTTAAGTCAGACATTTGTTAAGTGAGTTTTGCCCCATTTTACGACCTTTCTAGCCAGAGTTGTTAAGTGAATCACTGCAGTTGATAAATTAGTAACACGGTTGTTAAGTGAATCTGGCTTCCCTATGGACTTTGCTTGTCAGAAGGTTGCAAAAGGTGATCACATGACCTTGGGAGCCAGCAACGGTCATAAGTATGAATCAGTTGCCAAGCATCTGAATTTTGGTCACATGATCATGCGGATGCTACAAAGGTTGTAAGTGTGAAAAACAGTCATAAGTCACATTTTTTCAGTACCATTTAACTGTTGTAAATGAAGGACTACTCGAATATATATCAACCAGTTATGATCTAAAATAACTCAAAATGTTTCTTTCCCAAGTTTATCAATGCTACAAGCAATGCATGCATTTTTATAAATCAGCAGCCATGAGTCCAGAAGGACCCCCAGGTGACACACCCCCTGATTGCAGTGCCACCCTATCCAGCACTAAAAATGGAAAGTCCCCAGGACCAGGAGGTGCAGAAACCTTTTGTAGTGTACGATACAATTAATTTTAAAAAAATATGATTGATAAAAAAAGAGAAATGAAACCAGCACTAGTAAAAAAATAAATGTATTTTGTATTTCTTCATAAAAGAAAGTAAAGTAAGAAATGCATTTTTTCCTAAACTATGCTCTATTACTACAGTATAATAATTCCATAATTTTGCCCTCCACCAGAGAAGACAGAATTAATCATTAATGGATCCATACCCATGGAGAAATCTAGCAATAGCAGTAGCACTTAGACTTATATACCAGTTCACAGTGCTTTACAGCCCTCTCTAAGCACTTTACAGCATATAGCCCTCAACAATCTGGGTCCTCATTTTAGCCACCTCGGAAGGATTGAAGGCTGAGTCAACCTTGAGCAGATGAGAATTGAACTGCCGAACTGCAGCCAGCAGTCAGCAGAAGTAACTTGCAGTACTGCATTCTAACCACTGTGCCACCACGGTTCATCTACAACACAGGTGCAAAATTCAATCACGTCATGTGACGTATCACGATGTATCGTGACGTTTTTTGCCTTTGTGGAGCCGGGGTGGGTGTGGCCTGCATGTGAGGCATCTGGCCCAGGGGCCGGCAGTTTGACATCCCAGAATTCTACAAGGTGCTTTCCCACTGTTGAAGTAATATAGAAGACTATAGGAAGTAGTCTTTACATCTGCCTTGGTGTTTGGATCTAGTCATTGCTAATGTGACCATTATGCTTGTGCCTTTCAGGTTCTCATTCTTCTTTACATTGCTGACTGGATGGTTCATTGGATGTGGGGTCGAGGCCTGGACCCAGACAATTTTTCTATACCTTATTTGACAGCACTGGGCGACTTGCTTGGAACAGGTCTCCTGGCACTCAGCTTCCACATCCTCTGGCTAATTGGGGATCGGGATACTGATGTTGGAGACTAACAGCATCCTTCCTCAGCTTCTTTCGTCCTCAGTTCATCTCCTTCAGTCACATTCCCCTGCCCCCATAAAGCTTTGTTGCCACCCTCTGTCGTTCTTTGGGACTTTAACTTTGATACTAGATTCTCATTATTTTCAATGGGAAATTTTATGTGGTTTATATTTCAAGCCAAGTGTGTACAGGAGAATTAGTTTTAAGAAGGACAAAAAGAAGAGGAAAATGTATAAAGACAATCACCAAGTGCAATTTCAAATGGTTAACTATTTATATATAATAGACATAATAGAGAAAAATTGAACAACAAATTTTAAAGAAATCCACCTTCCTCCATCTGTACCCACTTAAGGCATAGATGGGTGTTTTCCAAGCTTGGCGTCTTCAAGATGTGTGGACTTCAACTCCCAGAATTCTCCAGCCAACACATCTTAAAATTATCAAGTTTGAAAAACACTACACTAGGTATACAAGGCTATCACTTGTGTAACATATGTATGTGAATAGTTAAGATGCAGCTGGTAATTGGTTTGTTTTTAAACTAGGATGATACTTTTCATCAGTTACCATAATTGGTATCAGATAGTAGCAAATAGATTAAGTGTTTTGGACACACACATACCCCTTCTTGCTTATCCTTGATAGTATAATAAATCTAATTGACCAAAAGACAGGTCTTTATGGATCTGAAAACTTTCAATATATGAGATTGAGACGCTTGTTAATGTTTTGATGCCAAATCCTGATACTACAATTGAAGGCAACTCTTAAGTGTTTAGCACTTCTTCAAATCTACAGAATTCAAATAAAATTATTAAAATAATTTGTGGGATGTTTCCCGGAGTTGACCTGATGCATTGTAATGTCAAGATGGAGTTGGTTCTTTTGAAAAGCCTTCACATGAAATACAATTAGAAATTAAAGCTCCTCACACATATATTTCATAGTCTTATCTTAAAGTTTAGGCTTGTATACAAACATTGTCTTGTCTGTATAGTGTAGTTATAAAAACTGGCAGGTACCTCCTGCATGGTAGCGAGATCCAATATTTTCAACATAAGTTCTGTCTTCTAGGTCAAACATCAGAACATCTGTAATATTGCATTAAATAGATAAATGCTATTATGACTCTGAAGAAATGGCATTTATTTTATAATTTTTTTCATGAAAAATGACATTAAGAAGACATTAAGTCTTAGAATTGTAAAAATCAGACAGCAATCAGATAATTTGGATGTTTTGGATAGCAATTGAATCTGGAAGCAACAACATATCAGGTTCTGTAAGTAGGGAGTTTTGGTATGAAATACACTCTTCTTACTATAGAGTTATTTAGAATTTATCTTCTCACACTATTTTGCTTGTATAAGTGGAGCTTGAGCATCGGTAGCTCAAAATATTTAAATAGGGAATGCCAAATTAGTTGCATAAAACAAGGTGTGAAAGGGGATCTTTTTCATTTTATTCAAGAATGCAAATTAAGATTCTGTGCTGTCCCAGAGAGAGTGGAGGGCCTATTGTGCTGCATGTTATTTGATATTGAACTCAACAATATAACCAAAATTGCTGGGACACCTACCTCTTTTGTATATGACTCACTAATCATATACATTTCCTCAACGCAGAACTCTATTAAAGCTTGTTTTATTAAAAGTTATCTTGTTTCGGCTTCTCTATAATCAAGGATTGTTTTTGAATACTTGTTTTAATTACCAAGAAAGCTTAAGTAAGGAGGGATGGACCAGTGTCGACCCTTGAAAATGCTGCGTCCTAGGTTTGACTTACTACTTTCAAAATGCATAGGGCTACCAGATATGGATTGCAAAAATCCAGAACCACCAGATGGCAACAAACATTTAAACTATTTAGCATTTCTTTTCTGTCTTCTTGTGGTTACCTGGGAGGTTGCAGTCCTAAACTTGCTCAAGTAATGAAACTGAATGCTTGTGGCTTTCAGAAAAGTGTTGGTTTTTTTTTCTGGAAACGAGCTGTTATCTGGCATGTAACAGCAGCTTTCCTGCAAGTTTTCCTTAAAAACAATGTGTTTGCTATTTACCAAAATTAAAATTCGGAGTGGAAGTGAATATAATATATTGTGTTCAATATATTCCACAGGAGCTTATGTAGACTCCAACTATTTTTAGGATAATCCTGTGACCTACTTTAGTTTACAACCTGGGTGCTGCCATAACCATATTTTAATATGTCATCAAGGGAGGCTTCAAATTGATGCTGCAATTGTTTGTGAGTTAATCCTTCTGTGTGCATGATGCCTTCAGTAATTTGGAACTAATGGATATGGCTGAAGATGCTGTTCTTGCCTGCCGTCTGTGAATACAAGCATTTATACTGCGAGGTTTCTTCAGATTTCAGTAGGTGCAAATGCTTAGTTTCTGCTTAAGAAATGGACTTTTTCCAAGTAAGTTACTAATTACTTTCAAAAAAGTGCAGCTTTCATCCTATCTTAAGCATTAAGTTGTAAGCTCTTTAAAGAACTTTCATCTGCCTTATCTAGTCTAGTTGGATGCATTCATTTTAATCTAACACTCTAGGCACTTTTCTTATATATGTATATAATACCACATAAGCATTTTTCTCTCTGATTAATATCTATGCCATTAGATCTCATTAACAGATATATGTCTCCTAGTTAAATTTAATCTCTTTCATCCAAGAGCTGAAATGTTTGTGCTGCTTGGGTGAGATCCCTGAATTGCCTTGAAAGTGGTAAGGTGGGAAGCAAAGTGCAAGTGTATGAACAGAATGTTGTAAAAAAAATAATTTTATACTCACGAGTTGCACTCAAATGCATGTATATTTAAACTTGGCTGCAAATGAAAATTAAGCTATTGGTTTATACTTTTACTCAACAAAGAAAACAAATTCCTTATTTATAGTTGCTGTAATTGAATTGACAAATGCCAATTTAACTGATAAATTATATTTGGTAAAATAAATATTTACATTTATTTATATGGTTTTTGGTCCTTCATTTTTATCAAAAGATTGTAGCTGACATTTTAGCTGATGTTTGTATTAATAAGCAAAAAAGACTAGGCCACATCGGTTTCCTTCAGTTTTACTCATTGGCCCCTTTGTCCTTTATTTCCAAACTACATGCTTATTTTAGGAATTATTTAAAGGAGGAGACACATGAGAGCGTTGTTTAAAACCTCAGAAAAATACACCTTATCCAAATTAACTTACATAGCTTAGATTATGTCCCTCTGCTCAGGGTATGATTGAGTGGATATGTACCATGAAGTTTGTGACAGCTCTTAAAAATCACATTCATAGATCTGTCCAACCAGGTCCCCAGATTCACCTTGCTGCTGATCACGCTCTTCTCTTTCCACATTTCCTAGCATTATGGACTTCTCAAGGGAGCTGAGAATTTTTGGACCTATATAGTGTCACAGTGATGGCAGTAGCAGAGGTAGGCAGGCTTTAATGAATGTTTTTAGTATCTAGGAAATTCTTTTATTAATGTTTCTAGTAGATTAAGAATAAAGCAAACTAGGAATGTGAAATGTACAGCCCCAAATAAGGACTGGTTCAAAGCTGCCAAGGACACTGACTTGAACTTTACTGATTTGCAAATACATTATAATGGGAAAACCACATCTCCTGAATATATAGATGAGCATTAACAAGTTCATACTAAGAAATTATGGGATGTTACCAGTAGTGGGTTCTAAAACCCGTTGCTACCAGTTCGCACGCGCGACACTTCTGCACATGCGCAGAAGCGTCCCAGGCAGGTGGGCGGAGCTTCCCGCTGCCGCCGCTACCGGTTCTAACAACTGGGAGCAACCCACTGCTGGATGTTACATGCTAGCGCTATTGTGCATATACACTACATCAAGAGATGTGTCAAATGATTTAACCAATGAAAGAACTCACTCCAAAGCAAGTATGTTTGACCTGTATGTAAAGTAATTCTCCACCTTTTGCAAACTGCTCCTCTTTTGGCTGAGTGGCCAGTGAGGTGCTCTCTCTACTTATGTAATAAATAAAGAGCAATTTAATCTACCTTTCTGGCTCAGAGTCTATTTGGGCAAGGCATACAGGGATAACAGACCTGCTGACATTTATGGCTAACAAACAGGAAAACTATTGCTTGTATGACTCTGACTTTGCTGCTAAGGACCAAGGATTATGAACTTTAGATCTGTTTCCAGTGGCAACATCTCAGAATTTTCTCACATGGTCTCAATGCTCGGAGCCAAAAATGGTTATGCTTCAGCCGTCTACCAGCAAAGGAACAAAAAGTTTAAACAAAAAACAATTTTGCTCCCCCTAGGGGATTTCACCCTGTAAAGCTTCAAAATAAAAAAAAGTGTTGCACACTAAATCATCCTGTGAATATTTGTATTAGAAATATTTCAAAAACTAAGGATAGGCAACACACTCTTGTGTTTCCATGACCCAGACAATCTTGAGGGGTCAACAGCTGCTAGATTAGTTTAGGAAATAGATTTGAATTATGGAAAGTTTTGGAAATCTCACCCCAGGGATCTGTAGAGCTGAGTCTCTTGTCATTTTTAGAAGATCTTAAAAAACAGTTTTATTTCAACTGGCCTTCAACACTGGCTAAGATTTATTGGCATTCATCTTGGGGAAAGAGTTGATTTATTATTACTTTGTTGTTGTTAGTTGCCAACGTGTCCGACCCATCGCAACCCCATGGACAACGTTCCTCCAGGCCTTCCTGTTCTCTATCATCCTCTGGAGTCCATTTAAGCTCACACCTACTGCTTCAGTGACTCCATCCAGCCACCTCAGTCGTCCCCTTCTTTTGCCCTCAATCTTTCCCAGCATTAGGCTCTTCTCCAGTGAGTCCTTCCTTCTCATTTGGTGACCAAAGTATTTGAGTTTCATCTTCAGGATCTGGCCTTCTAAAGAGCAGTCAGGGATGATGATGACGACGACAACTACTACTACTGTTCTTTATAATTTTGATTTCTTCAATTCCCTTTGTTGGTTTTCCAGAAACTTAAAAATCTTTTAAGTGTTTTGGAAACCCTTTTCCTATGTATTTATGTTTTCTCCTTTGCTTTTGCTATTGTGTCTAAGTTTTTAGAGGAGCAGGGCAGTTATGGCCACTGTTATCATTTGTTGGATTAAGCTAACCATGGATAATTTTGCTTATGTATTCTGTAAGGTGAGAGTTGTTTTGATTGTGGCAAGATAGAAGCATGATAACTAATGAAAGAAATACATTTAATGTACCCCCCTTTGGTTAGGCTATAATCATTGTAACCTACATAAACAAAAGATAGGAAAATGCAAATAGTACAAATGTGAGATGGTGTGAGAAAAGAAGGTTTATCAAAAACAGTCAACATGGCTGTGAATGAAAGTAGGATTCCATCACTTGGTGATATCAAAATGAGAGTTGATGTCAGGAGAAATTTTAAAAAATATGCCAGTCCATGGGGTACTTAAGTATGGAAAAAAGAAAACGGGTGAAGGATGAAGAAGGACAAAGCAGTACATGGATGTGGCGAGAATAAGAATACTGTAGATTGCCAAAATAGAAAAAATAGAGGTTGCCAGCATAGAAAGGTACACAGAGTATAATTAATGAAGTTGATATAAAATAGGGTGAGCAGACACTCAGCAACAGGAGGACACAACTTCCTTTTTGTCCTGGTATGCAGGCATAGCCTTAAAATGAAATATCAGTCTTTTTGTGTATTTCTTCCTGAGCTGCTTTTCTGGAGGTGCTTCCCTAATACATGCAAACTGCAAATTAACAAGCTCCACTCTGTTCATCAGTTGATTGATATCCTGCAGCCAGTTTGTCCTGTTTGTAATCCAGCAACTGACCTTAAATCAGTTACCCCTGAAGGCTTTTGCCTCTTTAACCTGACATAGCACATTCCTGCCCTTGCAAAACCAAAAGTCTGTTACTGGAGAAAATATTTTCACGTGTAGTCCAAAGTAAATTTTTGACAGTTTTTCGTTGCAAATTTTGTGGCAGATGTCAAGAAAGTTAAACAGTTAATGTGCCCTCTCATTCTCTCCCCTCCTCCCCATTTTTCTTCCTTTTCAGTTGTCTGGGTTCTCCTTTGCTACTCCTATCTCGTAACCCTAAAGTAAACCAATGTTAGGTTTCTTTCTCTTATTTCGTGTCTTTAATTTCACATGCCATTTCTCTTTGTAGAATGATGTGGACCCGCAAGGGAATTAGCGGTTGCCTATAAAGTTTATATACATAAACATATAACCCATATACATTTTATATGCTCCCCCTTTTCTCAAGTAGTGACATGGAAAATCAGCGTTTTCCCATTTAAATCTGTTTTCAATTCGCTTTTCTTACACCCGTATTTATCCATTTCATACGGCAAGAAAGGCACAGAGAACAAGCTTTTTTCAAAAGGAATTAAAACAAAAAGTATATCCTTCAGAAATGTTTTCCTAACAGGACTTCCTAGTTTCATCTGCGAAAAACGCTGGAGAGCACGATTTTATACTATACTTCCACTTAACACCAAACACTTGCTGCAGCGCCCGCCGGAGTAGATTAAAACACTACATTTCCCAAGTAATCAAGACGCATTCCGCAAATGCATGCCGGGTGATGTAGTTTTTGGGGCTTTAAAGGGGCAGAGCTGCCGCCTGGTTCTCTCACGTGACAGCAAGGAGAATGCGGAAAAGAGTTGGCGAAGCAGAGTCAGAAGCTTGTGTGAGAAAAGGAAGCGCGCGCGCGACTCCCCTTTAAGTGTTGCCTGCCTTCCCGGCAAACGCGCTTTGGTGCTTCATCGGGTGCGGTTGTCTCGCTTTGGTGCATCATCGGGTGCGGAGCCTTTCCTTGTTTCTTTCTTAGAAAGCAAGGTAGGGCGGACGAGTCTTCTCTTGAGTTCCCATCGCAGCACCGCCGATGTTCATATGACTGAAACAACGCTTCTGGGAGTGGTATATTTGGTCCCCTCGCCCCTAAATTAGGGGTGTGCTTGCACGGAAAGAGGTATTCTTGCAGACGGAAAACCAGGAAGCGACCCTTTCGTGAGTTCCCTGTATTACAGAAACTACGATTGAATGTGCAGGGGGGGGGGGTTTCCTCTCTCTCTCTCTCTCTCTGTAAAATAACCCGAATTGTACTTTGGGGTTTTTTTTTTTTCTTTTTCTTCACTTGGTTGACCCCTCAGGAAAAGGAAGAGGAGGCAGCACCCGCTTCTTTTAATTGGGTTTGGTGTCCAGTCATGGTGGGCCATCACGACCACATGTTCAAAGTCTTAATTATTGGTGATGTCACAGTTGGGAAGACCTCTTTAGTCCAGAGATATGCTAATGACAGCTTCAACAAGCACTACAAGTCTACGGTAGGAGGTGAGTTTTCTGGATTTTTCTCAGGACTCCGCAAGGAAATTACAGAAACACCTAAAATATTTGGAGGGGAGGCGGTGGCAGGGAAGGGGTTTAATGTACAGGGTGGTTCTTGGGCACTAAATTCTTCCCTAATTGCAAAGTTTTGTCTGATGAAAAGACTTGCATTGAAACTTTACTGCAAGAGAAGTTACCGCTGAAGATATTACCTTCTTTCTGTAATTCCTGTTTATCTGAATGTTTGTATTACGATACTTAGTTCCTCTTTGTTGTGGGTTTATATGAAACCCTATTTTTCCTCAATTTGGAAATTACTATGTTGCTAAAGTATAGTGAAATGTGACCATGCTTACTCATAGTCTTAGCGGTCGGTTGTTAAATAGTCTGCTTCATAAGCTCTGGTTGTGCAGTGTTTTGTTGCCACGGAAAAGATAAACCAAACCAAACCTCCTTTTCTATGTTAAGGTGGGCTCTACCTGCTCTGCTCTTCTAATTTCTTTTCTGATTAACCTGAATTACATGTTTTCTTAAAATCTATAATTCAGAGCAAAGTATCTGTTACATATATAGAATCTCAATGTATGATCGCAGCATGTACTTTTGTCAGTTCCACTTAATTCAGCATAAATCCTACTGTGAGGAGCAATATGAGCAGGCTGCACACTTCACTGATATACATGTATGTTTGTATTAAAATAGTGTCTTTTTAGAGACTATTTTCGATAAATTATTCTGTTTATTGCATTATTTTACAGATAATGAAAATAATGGAAAAAACCTATACCTTTAATGCTAAATATGTATGTAGGACATATGAATGTGGGTGTACATATTGAATGAAACAAGGCATTAACTATTTTTAAAGTTTGTTATTTAGGCATGATCAGTATCCAGTGATTTGTGTGTAAGCTTTATTGCCAAGAATATGTGATGATTTATATCAAAGCTTCACAATTTGGATCTAATTGTGAGATTTCTGAAAGTCACGACCAAATTAGTATTTTTAATGTGACTTTGTTTTTTAATGTAGATGCAAATGAAATCCAATTTAGTTTCTGACCAGACTTGTGTGCTGGTTATTAACACACATGGAGTGTATTCCTGGGAGACTATAACTCAAATGGCAAAGTGAAATCTTCGCCCTGAAGACATTTTTAACACCCACTCCTGGCCTATATCAATGGTGTAATCATAGCTGCTGACAAGCTTTTCTGTAGTTACAGCAGCAGGCTAGAGAGGTGAGTTCTGGCCTGCCTTAGGCACAAAGCCAGCTGTGTGACATTGGGCCAGTCACTGCTGTCAGCAGTGAAAAAAACCAACGACAAGCCACTTCTGAAATCTTGCCAAGAAAACTGCAGGGACAATACATCAGCAAGATATACCAACACATTGTATGACACATATCCAAGATCACATCAGTTTCTTCTCAGCTATTCTGGAATGTCCAGGCAGTCACCAGGAATCCACATTGAATTGAAGGCTAGCTAAATACAGTGCATACATACCAGGGGTGGGTTCTAACTTACCTTGCCGCCGGTTCACTTCCTCCCACGCTGCGTGCACATTTTGCGCATGCGCAGTGCCGAAAACCCAGCTTCTGCACATGCGCAGAAGCCAAAAACAAAATGGTGGCGCCTACGGCTCCGTCAAGAGACCTGGTTCATGAGCGTGGCCAGCTGGCCATCGCTCCCGGTTCCGCGAGCAGGGGGCAATTCCCGCTACCGGTTCTATAGATCCGGTCCAAACCGGGAGCAACCCACCTCTGATACATACCCTTATATTCTGCCTTCTCTGCCCGTCATCCAACCCATTTCACTTGTAATTCTTCATCTTCAGCCCAGATTACTATTTAAATCTCCCAAATTCCTTTGCTGAAAGTGATGTTTATGCCACAGAATTGCTGTACAAGAGGAATTGAGAGATCAGTAAAAAAAAAAAGAGCTCCACTGAAGATATGATAAAGAGCCTAGTTTCATTCTTGAAATAGATATTGATCAGTTAAAACAGATATACTTTGCAAGTTGTGGGGTTTTTTTTTGTTCCCAACACTGCCTTGAACTTGAAACATTGCATTTAAATAATAGTCATTGCTCAGTTTAAGTGTTGCTTCCCGTGCATTTTGGGTGGAAATGCAGGAAGTTAATAGGCATCCTAAAAGTGTACTTTTCTGCCAACCTAGCAGTTCGAAAGCACGTAAAAAATGCAAGTAGAAAAATAGGGACCACCTTTGGTGGGAAGGTAACAGCGTTCCGTTCAGTGTTTAGTCACACCGGCCACATGACCATGGAGACGTCTTCGGACAGCGCTGGCTCTTTGGCTTTGTTTAAGTTTAAGTTTATTTGTATTTCTATGCCGCCCAACTCCCAAGGGACTCTGGGCGGCTTACAACAATATAAAAAAACTTGATAAAATATAAAAAAAAATATTAAAAAGAGACATAATAAAAACATTTAAAAACAATTAAAAACTCATGGGGCAGCCACAGAGAAGGCCCTGCCCGCGGGCCCGCCAGCCGGCAGGGACCTGGAGGAGACCAACCCTGTGGGATCTTACCGGTCGCTGGGAGCTATGTGGTAGAAGGCAGTCTCGAAGATAACCTGTCCCTGAGCCATATAGGGCTTTAAAGGGAATAATCAACACCTTGAATTGTGCCCAGAGACCAATAGGGAGCCAGTGCAGCTCGCGGAGAATTGGTGTAATATGGGTGTATCTAGGTGCACCCATGACAGCTCGCGCATCCGCATTCTGGACCAACTGTAGTCTCCGAACACTCTTCAAGGGTAGCCCCATGTAGAGCGCGTTGCAATAATCTAACCGTGAGGTGACAAGGGCATGAGTGACTGTGAGGAGACCCTCTTGATTCAAGTAGGGTCGCAATTGGTGCACCAGACGAACCTGTGCAATCTTGTAACAGAGATGAGCACCGCCCCCTAGAGTCGGGAACGACTAGCACATATGTGCGAGGGGAACCTTTACCTTTACCTTTAAAGGTGTACTTCCTGCAGTTAAATATGTTTGTTTTAATCTGTGAGAGGGAAAAGATCACAGAAATTTGTGACTCCGGTAGAGTTGGGTTTGTAGTTGGATTTGGAATTTTGAGAACATGTACCGGTAGTAGGTACTCTTGCAAAATGGCGAATGATCCACTCACAAAATAGTTGCTGTAAAATCTTATGAGTTCCAGTGCATTGATTGATTTAGTAAATTTATGGGATGCACATCTCATTCATGACTCTGGACAGCCTACAGTTAAAATTGAATAAAGCTGAGTATGCTTCCTGACTGGACTACCTTGCAAGGTTGACATCAATCTTGCAAGACCGAAAGTATTTCTCCCCTCTTCTTTTTTTAGTCTCTGGAAAATCAGAGAGGGTCCCTTCCTATGCTTTCCCCCCCACCTGCACACACAGCTGCTTCTTATCAGTCCATTACCTAGGCTACAGCTCTTCATCCTAAGATCATTCCCACAGACCACTATAGCAGAGGTGGGTTTCAGCAGGTTCTGACCAGTTCTGGAGAACTGGTAGTGGAAATTTTGAGTAGTTCGGAGAACCGGTAAATACCACCTCTGACTGGCCCCGCCCCCATCTATTCTCTGCCTCCCGAGTCCCAGCTGATCGGGAGGAAATGGGGATTTTGCAGTATCCTTCCCCTGCCACGCCCACCAAGCCAAGCCATGCCCACCAAGCCACGTCCACAGAACCGGTAGTAAAAAAAAAAATGAGTCCCACCACTGCACTATAGACAGATAAGGGTAGTAGAGAGGTGTGATCCATGTTAAAGTAATTCTTTACATTTATATTATGATCAGCACTGCCACTTAGTATCAAAGAAGTTAACTGTGTAGCCCTCACAAACTCACAGTAACAAAGTGTGTACTAGCAGGATGGACATGTTCCAGGTATAGACGGCTAAGGAGTGTTGACTGATGGAGCCCAGAAGGAGAGCCTTTTCTCCCATGGCACCTGCCATCATCCCCCTTAAGATTGGATTGGTCCCCTCTCTCCATTGGCCTTCTGTAAGGCCTTGAAAACTTGATTTTGTGCCTGAACCTGTGGGCATGTGATACAGCCCATCTCCTGGCTCTGTGGACAATTGGTTGGATTATGCCTGGCAGCTATGTGTTTTATTTTTATTTTATAATATTGTTTATTTTATGTATCTTATTTATTTTATTGCAACCCACTGTAATGATATGTGGGAATGACCTTGGGAGATAGGGCAAAGAAACACAACCAAGGAAATGGTCAGATAAAAGGCAGCTGAGCCTTCAGAAGGAATGTGAGTGGGGCAAAAGGGTCAAAGGAGACCCTCCCTAATTTCTTGGGCTGTAAAGGGGACGGAGTTGGGGAGAGATGTGCAGTACTTTCATACTTGCAAGATTCTGTTAATGAAGCTTTATAATAAACTAGAGTTAGCTCATCTGATCATGTTCCCTGTGTGGTATAACTTGTAAGGCTGGCAGCTACCTAACAGCCACACAAAAGTGAGATGAGTATTTATATAAATCAAGCACATGATGTGTATAAACTTTTAACACTCTTTGGGAAAATAGTATAGATTTTCCCCAGGAACATTCTATCAGCTTGCTCAATCCTTCCTTCCTACTTACTCATCTGCCTTTCCTTACCTAATTAGAGGTAGCACACTTCTGAAAAAAATTGTGGTTCTGTAGTAGAATATTTCTAAAATTTATTTGTCTTATATGACGGTAGTCATGACAGTAAACATAGTGAGTCACAGATGCTCTTCTACGTTTTTCTGGAAAGATTCATGTGTTAACATTTAAGTAGAAGACCTATTTAATCACTCATAGAAACAATGGTGCTTAAAGCAGATAAGATTGCGTTGCTACACTTATTGTGTACTGATGGAGGAAGAACGTTGCAATGCCAAATAAGTTGTCTTGAGAAACATGTGCAGCTTTTACCTCAAAATAAATCAGAAATATGTGCTGCTGCCAATAATTGGGGTCCTTTTCAAATTTATTCCATTTAAAATCAGTGCTAGTAGAGATCATACTGCATACGTCATTCAAACTATTTCTACATGGTGTATACATCCTTTTCTGTTAAAATTGCTTAATATGCTCCAGCAGTTTTGAGAATCAAATGGTTGTGCTGCAGTGACCAGAACCCATACAGTTTAAAGCTCTGTGTGTGGAGAGGAAATACAGTTAGGGGCTCTTTGTTTTCACTGTTCTTCCGTGTAATTTACAAAAGATTTCCCCATGAAGTCAGAGGTGCTGTGGCTCATGCAATAGACCGTGGGTGTCAAACTTGATCGCGTCACGTGACATATCGTGATGTATTGCAACGTTTTTTGCCTTTGCGGAGCTGGGGTGGGTGTGGCCTGCGTGTGACGCATCCGGCCCGCGGGCCACTAGTTTGACACCCCTGCAACAGACAATGTATTTTAGAGTGTCTGTACACAGAGGGTAATCAGCATTGATGTACAGTGTGAAAGAAAGTACTATAAGCAAGAAGTGGCATTTGCTTTTTCCTCTCTCATTTTCTGTGTTTGTTTTTAGTGGATTTTGCTCTGAAGGTGGTGCAGTGGTCAGAGTCTGAGACAGTGAGGTTACAGCTTTGGGACATTGCTGGTGAGTTTCAAGAAGTTACCTGCTTTTCTTTTTTTCTTTTTGCTTCTCAGCCTTTTTTAGAGTAATTGTTCTTACCTTATTTGTTCGGCTCTCTTAAACAACCTAACAATTAAACTATTCTAAGGGGGGGTGGGGACTCAAATCACATAATATTCCACTTAAATGTTTATGTCTTGTACCTCTTTTGAAGTCTCAGCAGGTGGCAGCACCTGACCAATTTTAACTGCTATGGAAGCTAAGTAGGCTTAGGTCTGGTTAGCATTTGGATGGGAGAACTGGATAAATAGACTGTACTCTAACTTGGGAGGTCAAATCCTCCACCCCACCACCCAAAAAACATCTTGAAAGAAAGCACTGAAAAATCGTATCTATTGTTCATGTCACAAAAGTTTCATGGATGCATAGGAGTCCAACTCAGATTGAAAGTATTTACATACAGTTGCAAGAAAAAGTATGTGAACCCCTTGGGATTACGTGGAGTTTTGCATGAATTGGTCATAAAATGTGCTCTGAACGTCATCTAAGTCACATCAATAGAAAAACACAGTCTGCTTAAAATAATACTACACAAACATTAGATGTTGCCATGGTTTAATTGAACATAACATGTAAACATTCACAGTGCAGGGAGGAAAAAGTATGTGAACCTTTGGACTTAATAACTGGTTGACCTTCCTTTGGCAGCAATAACCTCAACCAAACGTTTCCTGTAGTTGCAGATCAGACCTGCACAACGATCTGGAGTAATTTTGGACCACTCCTCTTCACAAACCTGTTTCAGTGTAGCAATATTCTTGGGATGTCTGGTGTGAATCGCTCTCTTAAGGGCATGCCACAGCATTTCAATCGGGTTGAGGTCAGGACTCTGACTGGGCCACTCCAGAAGGCATATTCTGTGCTGTTGAAGCCATTGTTCTGTTGAATTACTTGTATGCTTTGGGTCATTGTCCTGTTGCATCACCCATCCTCTGCGGAGCTGCAGTTGGCGGACAGATGGTCGGACGGTTTCCTGCAAAATGTCTTG
>QLTV01000419.1:1464185-1496419 GCA_003457575.1 Thermophis baileyi
GTTCACATCAGACAGTGCTTCTTGAAACCAGTAAACCCAAACCAGGTGTGTGTTTTTAAAGGGCAGGACAGCTGTCAGCAACACATCCAATATCATCACACTGATTGGAGTCAAGGTTGGCTCACTCCTGGCTCCAATTAGCTCTTGGAGAAGTCATTAGTCTAGGGGCTCACATACTTTTTCCTCCCTGCACTGTGAATGTTTACATGTTATGTTCAATTAAACCATGGCAACATCTAATGTTTGTGTAGTATTATTTTAAGCAGACTGTGTTTTTTCTATTGTTGTGACTTAGATGACGTTCAGAGCACATTTTATGACCAATTCATGCAAAACTCCACGTAATCCCAAGGGGGTCACATACTTTTTCTTGCAACTGTAGCTTTGCCTCTGAAATATGGTTTGCATAATTTGCAGTGTCAGTTGAGGGGCAATATTTCTTGGAACACCTTAAAAAAGCTTCAGAAGGTTCTGCAGGTTGATGGATATTGTAATTAACACCTATTAAAGATTTGTTAGGCATTAGAAACCCTTCACATAACTTGAGTTGCTTGTTATTTAAAGTTTGCCATCTTGTGGTTGGAACAAATAGCCTGCTGGTTGAAGGTTTTATTTTCTTTAAATGTTAGGTTTTGCTCTCTAAGGGCCAACTGACATTCAAACCATGATGACAGTTTTCAAAATATGTGTTCAGATTTCTTAGTAAAGAAATAAGAAAATTTTAATATTCTGAGGCAGAAGACCTCCCTGCTGCCAAAAATACAGAAAAGAGAGAGAGAGAGAGAGAGGAGGAGGAGGAGGAGGAGAAGGAGGAGGAGGATAGAAAGAAAGAAGAAAGGAAAGAAAGAAAGAAGAAAGAAAGAAAGAGAAAGAAAGAAAGAAAGACCTTCCTCAATAATGTTACCTTTATATATATAAACCTTTCTACTTTTTGCAGACTACTCTTATTCACTTTTATCTTCCTTTAAGGCAACTTTCAGGCTTATTATATTTATTTCCTCTTATTACAAGTTCCTTATAATAGCCTTTGTGTTTCATTTTCATTTGGCATACTTTGAGAGATATGCCAAGAAGCAGGTTGTGTGTGCACATGCATGCTTTTGAGTCAGTTTTGATTCCTGGTGACTAACCAGGCAAGTCCCTGCCGTTTTCTTGGCAAGGTTTTAAGAATGGTTTGCCATTGCCTCCATCCTTGGGCTGAGAGAGAGTGTCTGGTTCAGGGTCACCAGCTGGATTTATGCCTAAAGAGACAATTTTGATTGCATTTTATTTTCATATGCACTTACTTGAAGTTAAATGTGCACTTTGCAAAAGGCAAAGTCAAGAAACAGGTACAGTAGGGATTCCAGGAATGTTCTTTACGGCTAGTTCTTGACTTGTGACTGTTCATTTAACGATGGCTTGAAGTTATGATGGCCTCAGAGAAAGTGACTGACAACCCTTCTTCAAAGTTACAACCATTGCATAACCCCCACAATCACTTGATTGTATTCAACTCACATTTACAAAGTTTGGAGCGGCTTGCATATAGGTTACTGTGATTTCTGACCTTCCCAGCCAGCTTCTGACAAGCAATCAATTGGGGAAGCCAGATTCGCTTAACAAGTGCTTAATGACCACAATAAAAATGGTCATAAAATCAGGTCCAATCGGGTGATGACTCAATGACCAAATCTCTTAGTGACCAAAATTCCGGTCCAGATTGTGGTTGTAAGCTGAGCACTACCTGTATTGTTTGAACAACAAAATCTGCCCTTCTCTACCATTGCCCCTGTGTTAAGATATTCATGAACTGGGAGAGCCATGTTAACAAAGTCAGCCAATGAATAGGCATAACAACTAAGTCAGCCAATGGGAGCTAAACACGTCTGAGTCTGTGCAGAGAATCGAAACTGAAGCTATAAGGCTGGGCGTGGCTCAGCCCACTCTGTACTCTCTGTCTGCTCTGAACTCTGAACTAGAAGCTGCTTGTATTTTGCTTGTAACTGTTGCTACATTGAATAAATAATCTACTTGTGGTATTGTATATATATTATTATGTTTATAAAGAAGTTAATGAATCCAGCTGAATCAGTTATCTGTGCGTGCTTCTGGTTTTGATTTATGCAACAAACTCTGATACCCTGCCTTGTGGAACATTCTTCCCCCAGAGGTGAGGCGGGCCTCCACTCTCTTGGCCTTCCGTAAATGTGTAAAAACATGGCTCTGCGCGATGTTATATGTATGTTTATTTATTCTACAGATAGTTATAATTTTCTTTTTCTTGTATTAAAAATGACCATCAAAGAATGGCTTTTGAGCCTAGAGCAGGTGGAAGCAGCTAGAGCAGTGGTTCTCAACCTTTCTAATGGCACGATCCCTGCCCCGCCACCGTGACCCCTCCCCTCCCCCTTCCCACGTGTGCACGTTGCCAGGCGAGAAGTGATGAGGTGACAAAGGGGGCGTGGCACCAGGATGGCGGGCTAGCGCACGCGTAGGTGACCCCTGTGAAAGGGGTCGCGATGCACAGGTTGAGAACCCGCAGGCACGGCCGAACCGGGACCTTTTTACCCCTGCAAGTGACGGTGGAACCAAGATGGCGGGCTAACGCGCGCGGCGACCCCTGTGAAATGGTCGTTCGACCCCCAAAGGGGTCGCGACCCACAGGTTGAGAACCGCTGAGCTAGAGAAATATGGCTGTTTCAAAAAGGTATACTTAGATAGGAAACCATCAGAAAATTCCAGAGCTATAGATAAACTACAAAGATGGGGGGACAAACATTTTGGAAGAAGGCAAAAGTGAGCCACTTCTGCACAACTGGTGTGAAAATTTCATGGATGCATACATGTAGTTGTGAAGTGTCAAACTTGATTTGAGAGTCTCTTCCTTTTGACAAGTTTTGTAGGTCTGTGAGAGGCCTGCTCAGGGTTTCTAGTGGCCACTTGTGACCTTGAAGTTCAAACTAGGCATCTCTGCTTGGTGATTTCAGTGAGACAGACATATACTTAACCTCAAAGTGTATCTTGAAGCAAATGCTTAGCCTAGGAATTGGTTTTCATTTTAGACTTTGGGAAAGAAAATTTGGAAGTCAAACGCCCTTGTCCCATATAAGAAATCACAATCTTCTAATTTACTAAAAGCCACTCAGTGGTTTCTCAGTAGACCGTAATCTGTCATTTCCCCAGCCCGGCGGGCATAATACTTATTTATTTAGCACATTATGTATTATGGGCCAATAAACAACACATTTAATGGCAAACCCTCCATTTTACTTTGGATTATTTCTGATTATATTTGGATCAATTGAGAAAAGTTTAATGTGAAATACTAAAGATAAAACCCTGAAACAGTTGAATCAGAAAACATTTGCTTTAAGATAATTTAATGTTTCTCATTTAACATGCAGGTCAGGAACGTTTCACATCAATGACTCGACTGTATTACAAGGAGGCATCAGCCTGTGTCATCATGTTTGATGTCACCAATTTTAGCACATTCATCAATTGCCAGAAATGGAAACAAGATTTGGATAGCAAGGTGAAACTGCAAGATGGAAGTCCTATCCATTGTCTGCTATTGGCTAATAAGGTAAATAAATACTGACTTACTAGAACTTGTTGATTACTATAAGAGACTGTAGTCATGCACTGTTACTTTATCATAGAATCATATAAACTTTTGAGGAGATGGCGTACAAATGGGTGCATACATTTAGAGGTTACCATGCTTTTCTGTGTATCACTATGGGGGGGGTGTCTGTGTGCTTTTACTGTGCAGAGATAAAAAAGATGTGGATCTCTGGAATGGATGAGTCAGGCAAGGGATTCCATCAGAAAAGGATTTCATTTAAAAAAAAGCAACCACCTGTTGGGGATACAGGTGTGATGTGATGTTAGACCAAAGGCTAAATGAGTAGTGTAAAAATTGTGGATGATTAAGTGACTCAGTGTCAGCTCTTAGCATCCACATAGATAAATTCTTGTGCAAAGCACTCCTGGGTCTGTAAAGTTGGATTGCTTGAAGACTTGGCATTAAGTTGCTACATGTATTGGGCAAGGATAAGGATACATCCTATCAGTGGGATGTCCTCCTATACCAGCTGCAGTTCCAGGGCAGGAAAGGTGGGGTAGAAATGATCTTCTAAGATGCTTCAATTGTGACTGGGCAAGTGGGCAGTAAGTTTTGATTGCCAAGTTGGGAGTCCTGCTGAGTCCTGTTCATTGTGCTGCATGGCAGGATTTTTTCCTGAACTTTTGGACTTCACCTCAGATCTGGGCTTTGTTGGAAATTCAAGCATTTTGTGTGTTTGAGCATTCCTGAGTTGGAATTTAACTGAGCAAGTGTTAGTGAAATAGATGTTATAACTAACAAAAAGAATGTTATGTACAGGAATACATTATAAGATTAGGCAAAGCTTAGCACCTACTAGCCACATGCTGTCATAATATTAAAAGCTATAAACAAACTGCTACGGTAGCTGCTGTCAAACAAGTTCAAATGCTGTCTGAAAGAGGACTATTTTATGATGTGAAACAGAGTAGGCACACACCAAACCTTAAAGGGCAAGCTACTCCAGAAGAAAGGGACTAAAGCTATAAAAATCAATTTCTAGGTCCCAGACCTCTTTTTTTTTTTTCCCAGAACAGTTTTCTTTCCCTATGTAGCTCAGGCAGATTTTACATGAAGAGGTTGGTTCCAAAGTTAAGGGCCTAAGTAATAAAGGGCTGGATAGATGTTTACCCAGAATCTTGAATTGGCTTAGAAACCTATCAACAGCCAGGTCAACTCATAGATGTCGTTCTATTAAACTGGCTAATGCCAATTAGAAAGTGAGGTGCTGGGTTCCATGCCAGTTAGTATAACTTGGGCTAAGAGAAGGTACTATGCCTAATACTGTAACCTAATGTCTGAATTGGGGATGTTCATGTTATAACCCTACCCAATATGCTGCATCTCAGTTTGAAATTTTAATTCAACACAGGCAGAAAAGCATACATTCTGTGAATTAAATCTTGAATATTATAAAGAACTGATAATGTAAGTGTTGTACATTCAGAATCCTTAAGTCAGAGATGGACACAGAAACATTCTGGCACTGTAGAAATTTCCAGCTTAATTTTAGTTAAGTTTAATTTTCTTGTCAAATTAATATAATGCCATGAGGCAGACTGCTTTAAGCAAATGTCTGGCTATTTTTCAAAACTCAAACTTAATGAGAGTTGATTATCCAACTTCATTAAAAAAAACAACCAAAATACAATTTATTGAATTATAGCTAAAAGAAAAATGCTCTCAGGGTTACATTTTTTCTTTATTCAGTTGAAGTAATTTAGTAAGTTAATGGTGGTGTTTAATATGATTCTGGAATCATTGTATACAGTACATGATAGATCCACATTAGAGTGCTATTTTATATTCACAGAGTATAAATGAAATCTCTCCACAACACATTGATTTCATTTTTCTCTCTCCTTGACAAATTAGCTAATTCTCAGTGTTCTCTTCTGATCACTAAAAAGAGGTAGATTTTCTTTAATTGCAGAATGAACATGAATACTTCACCGCTTACCTTGCTAGTTTAAACTGCAGCAATGTTGAACTAAAGATGTGCTTTATAATTAAATGTATTTAATAAAATGTAATTATATCTTGCAATTTAACAATAGTGACAGAGAAAAAATTGTGCTCAGTAATTGTTTTCACACTGAGTTTGACATTGCTGAACTCTTTTTCAGAGTGATCTTTATCCGTGGGCTATGACTAGAGAAGAAATTGACCAATTCAGCAAAGAGAATGGCTTTACTGGTTGGACTGAAACATCTGTCAAGGAAAACAAAAATGTAAATGAGTCAATGAGGTAGGGAATGTTGAATGCTTAAACGTTTCTCAAAAGCAGTTGGGCATATTGTTCCTTTATGACTGTGTTAAGTAGTAGTATCAAGTAGTACTGCAGATATGTTTAAATTCTCCGAATAGGAGGTATTGCAGCTAAGATTGGAATGAGAACTACCACAGAGATCAGGGTTAATTTATACTGAGATGACTACCATTGCTATAGCTTATGACTGGAGTGTAACGTCTAAGCTCTAACAGTAAGAGGCAATAAATTGAAAAACAGCATAACACAAGAAACAACAGTATGTGCCTAGTCTTAATATTTATGCACTTGTTTTGGATGATTTTTAACTCTCATTGGTGTTCAGCAATCCCAGCATTAGTCAGTGAGTATCTCAGAGTTATAAACGTATCTGGGTGCTTGTTGACCTGTAGTTCTGTTATTAAAGATGTTATATAAACAGTGCAGTGCAGATTTCCAAAATTATACTTTTATTATTTACTCATCTGGAAGAGATCCAGAATACAGAGGTTACAAAAATAAATAGAGACTTACCCTTTCTTGAGATGTTGTCAAATGATTGCTGCAAGTTTTGTGGGTAACTCAGTTTTCTCTCTTCCTAGGGTCCTTATTGAAAAAATGATGGTTACAACATGGCCAGGTGATAAAGACATGTCCGTTTCGGGCCACGGGGACTATATCAATCTGAAAGATGAATCCACATCCAACTGGGGTTGCTGCTAACTATATTTGCTTCTTCATGTGACCAGAGGTCTAAAGTGCCATTCAAACAAATCTATATACTTTTTAAAGCACTCACAAATTCTCTCTTTGCACTGTTGAGAAAATCAGAAGAGAAGGCAATCCCTCATTCTAGCAGGGACAATGGGAAATACTGTCTTAGCTGCTTATGAACCACAATGTACACTTTCCCCATTCCATTCAGCATTGTCTCTTCAGCTTCCTCAAGTATGAAGGATCTTCTGCTGATTTCAGCTCCCAGCAGTTAAAAGAAGATCTCCACTTCTCTTGATCAAAAATACCATTGCAGGGAGTATGGGTATTGGGACCTTTCAAACATCCAAAAGCCTAGCCTAATTGATCTTGTTGTGTTTGACAGTTTATCTGCTAAGTCTTCCTCTGCTCACATTTAGCACAGACTTCTTTTAATGAGTCTTTTGTGGAAAGAGGCTTTGGACTGCCTTGTGACGCAGCTGCTGAATCCTCTTACTGCAGCTTTTCTTGAAGTGCCATTTTTGGGCCGTGAGAAGTCAGTTGCTACTTTTGTCTTTTTCGCCAATAATGTTATGTCTAAACCTAGGAAAATTCATTTTTGTCCCTGCGTTTATGTCAGGCATGCAGTTGTTAAGCTCTTTCTTGAAGTTATTTTATTAGAGAGCCAGCGGTGAAGAGAGGCTAAAGCTATAGACTTCATTGCACTGATACACCTTAACTAAGGCACCAACCATATTTGTTGTCTTTATAGCCCTTTTCTAATTTGCCTCTTTCAGATTCTGATGAATTACTTGTCTTCAGCCATCCAACTAAGAAGGGTTAGATAGCCAGCATAGCAGACTGAAAGGCCACCTACTGGTTTAGTGATCTGAGGGACAAAACAAAATAAAGAGCATAGCAGGACAAAAGCTGAAGTTAAAATATTTCCTGTGCCTTTTATTTTTTTAAAAAAAGTAGAAGGAATTTTCCTGGGATTATTAGCTGGCAGCCTTCTGTTTTTGGTGAACATATGAAGTTAAAGCTACTTAGGTTTTTATAAATTGGTCAGTTCATAATTCAGAAAGGCTGACATTGCAAAATTGTCATACATATGGAAACATTCGAATTTTTAATATTCATTTTTAAAATGGTCAGGGAAGTGCAGTGCTTAAGAGTAAAATATTCTGGGGATGAAAAAGGTCAGAAGTTATTGAGAGGACTGATTGCAAATAGATTTTTTGTTGTCTGTAATGTTTCCATCTTGGCTGTGCTAACACAACAGCAAGGTCTGAAAAGCCTTAAAATAGGTGCTTCACAAAGGTTGAACCAGCCATTGGGAGTCTTCCAGAAGATTCCCAATGGCTGTTTCAAGGGCTTTCCCAGACTCCCTTACATGTGCATCCATAGATGTTTTATTTGCGGTCAGTCTGAACAAAGTCATGCGCTAACAAATTTGGAAAGCTCTTGTACTTAAGAACAGAATGCTTTGCAGAATTTCCTTTCCAGGAAATTCAGTCCTTTTAAAAGGTCTAAGCTGTGTAGTGGGTGGGTTCTATGTCAGCTTTTCTATGTGTAAGTGTGTGTATTTTCTAGAGATTATATCAATTCTAGGGGCCTTCTGTTAGAACTGCAATGACAAGATCTTTATATTTAGATAGCTTTCTTAATGACAATCTCTTTACCTCTATATTTTTAAAGCAATTTTGTACTGTATCAGAAACATGCTGTAGCGATCAGCAAATAGAACTGAACCACTTTTGAGGGTTGCTGAGTAGGAGAACCGTGCTCCAAAAATTTGCTTATTTTTGGGAGTACAGCATTCAAGCATTACTTGGCCCTGTTTTAAACAGGGAACAGCAAAAGAGCATAATATTCATCCTACAGTATACAAACAATGCAAATGTTCTGCCTGTTTGAGTTAACAAATATTAGGAAAAGAAATTCAGCAAACAATTGTGTAGAAAATTTCTCTTCAACATCCATTGGAGAGAATCCTTATGAGACGATCATACTGTTTGTCTGAAAGACAGAGGTAGTTCTTGTATCATTTTTGGGAAACAATATATGATGCAGAACTGAATGTCTATCCAAAAGGAGTTGCTGTTAACTAATTGGTCTGAAGATGTTCTAGCAGGTTGCACATGTTTTTTTTCAAATAGCATTTTTCAAAAGCATCATTTCCTTTTGATGACAGGAAAACATGAGAATTTAATGGATTACATTTTATGAATTAAACTCAGTGCAGCTACTTTGACTGACTACAATGGGGAACTTTGTGGGAATGATATAAGATTGCTTGATGCTGTGTTATAGTGAGAGGAACATGTATAGAGTTTTATGTCTGAACTTTTGCACTGTGCTTTTTTTAATCACATGATTTTTCAATTTGCCCTTTTAGACAATAAATAAGCTTTTTAAAAATAAACAAAAATTTCAGATTGTTATTTGTACCTATTTATTGGCTCATAAATGTTATTTGAAAGCCTCAGTGGCTAGGGAAACAGCAAATTTGCCATGAGCAATCATGAAAGGATCAACAGAATGCAAGGTATATAATTAAAAACAAAGCTACAAGATTTTAAAATAAAGCTTTGCAAAATAACTGATAGTTTGATTATTAATTCTGGTTTGCGGCTGATCTTAAATCATTTGCAACCCTCTTGGTCTAGTCTTATAGTGAACATGTTACTTGCTTAAATGTTTTACGCTACATACTTTAAGCAATTGTTCAAAAACAGCACATACACTGCTGTTGTAAAAACTTTTCGTTTAAAAACTTTTGTACAAGCTCTTTTGTTGGTTGCAGGTGAAGAGGAAAGCCTTCAAGGGAGATGAACTTCAATGATAATAGCTCTTTTAATTTCTCTAAAGGAAAAATTAATTTCTACATCAATGCGTAAAACTTATCTAAGTGCACAAAAAGGTCTTTGAGTTGATAATGAAATCATTTTGTTCTTATACATTCATTGAGCCTTCTTTAGATTTATCCTCTACCTTTCAAGATTGCTTATACTGTAAGCACTTTCTGTACATCTGATATTGCAGAATTAAAAGAAAGTGAAAGAAAACATTATATACCAGTGATAATGAAGCTTTTTTAGCTCGGGTGCCAAAAGGCCGCGTGCGTGCGCGTGCCCACACCCATAATGCAATGCCCTCCCCCCCACGCATGCATGCACAACACCCCCACGCTCTCCCCCCATGCATGTGCGCAGGCCTCACTGAAGCCTCCGGACTTCTAGTAGGCCTGTTGGGCCGTTTTTCACCCTCCCCAGGCTTCAGGAAAGCTTCCGGAGCCTGTAGATGGCGAAAAATGGGCCCAACGGGCCTACCGGAAGTTCGTTTTTGAACTTCCGGTAGGCCCGTTGGGCCTGTTTTTCGTCCTCCACAGGCTCCGGAGGCTTTCCTGAAGCCTGAGGAGGGCGAAAACGGCCTCCCCCCACCCTCCGGAAGGCAAAAGCTGACCATCGCGCACATCCGCGCTGGAGCTGACATAGGGCAACGTCTCGCGTGCTCTCAGATATGGCTCCGTGTGCCACCTGTGGCACGTGTGCCATAGGTTCGCCATAACGGTTATATACTATCCCATGCCTTACCCTAAAAATGAAACTTTATTTCCCTTGATAATATTTTATCCTTTGGATAGATTCCACTGCCCATTAGTTGCTTTTTATATAAGGAAGTTATTTCTATATAATGTGGAGGCTACAAGCTTCTAAGCTGGTAGTGCGGTTAATTTGAGAGTGAGGAACAGTATCAGTTACAAAATCAGTTTTAGGATAACATCTATACTTCCACAGTTGATGAATATTTGGAGATATCCAAATGTTATTTGCTCACTTTTCCTGATTCATCTACATGATGTCGCATGGAAAATAAATTAAGATGAGATGTAGTACAATTATGATCTAATCATTGTTTTCTCATTCCTTCTTAGTCTACAAAATATGTAGCACCCACTTGTGGAGACAGATAGACCAAGGGGTTTATATACATGCTGTACAAAACATGTACATGGCTATTCTACATGTACTGTAACCTCAGAGAAAAATTGAGAAACTATCTTCCAGTAATTAAATTACTATAATCAAACACTTAGTTTTACAAAAAAACAGGTTCTATGTGTGTGTTATATAAAATTCTGCCCATATCTTAATGGCTCATAAAGACAATTAAAATATCCATAAAACATTAAATGCATGACAATTATAAAACATAAAACTAAAAGGCTAAGCATTAGTTTGGGTTTTATTTAACTGTTTTTTAACTGTTTTTAAATGTTTTTATTATGTTTTCTTTTAATGGTTTTTTATATTGTTGTGAGCCGCCCAGAGTCCCTTGGGAGTTGGGCGGCATACAAATTTAATAAATTATTATTATTATTATTATTATTATTATTAATAATAATAATAATAATAATAATAATAATAATAATAATAATAATAATAATAATAATAATAATAATAATAATAATAATAATAATAATAATAATATTTATTCAGCCATTTATTACAGATGCTTTTAAGTTGTTTCAATTACCAAGACTCTGAATAGAGAGGAGGTCCCACAAATACTTTTGTTCTTACATTCTGGACCAGCTATACTTTAAATTTATTGAACGTATTCAAATGAATATGTTGTCTGAATTAGGCTTCATTTATTCTACTACCAACAGATCAATGCTCAGCTGATCAAAAAAAGCGAACCTTGTGGAAAAACGCTAGGAAGAAAAAAAAGTGCATACTATATATTATCTTTGTAATTATGTAGAAATCCAAATATGATCCAAATATGTAAACGTATTAATATGTTTTCTATGAATATATATTGTTCAGTAATTAATGCTGTATTTTTAAACATAATTTTGAATTTTGTTGGTTCACAAGTATGAGGTTTTTGTTATATCCCCATTCTATCCCCATTCAGACTTTCTACTTAAAAATTGACCTTAAGTGAACCAAGACTACCATTCTTATCCATATTTATGGACCACTTAGGTCTCTTGTACTAGAATTCATTGCTAGACAATACTTTTGAAATGATGATTCAAGATCTTCTGAATGTTAGAAGCATGAGTAAATCATTAAATCCCTTATACTGGATTTTTTGGTACCTTGAAAATTTGAAACTACTGTACTCCACTGATACTGGCTGGAATTCCTTTGATTTTTCCCACCCAAATGTAAGATTATTCCATTTGTTCCTGATGAGATTTATAATTTTGCTTTTTATTCCAACTAGTCAAGTTCCTCCTGAATCTTGATACTATCCACTAAGGTATTTGTTATCTCTCCATTTTTTGTGTCAGCTACAAATGTGATAATCATATTTTCTAACAGCACTGGGCCCAGAATTGACTCTGGCAATATGCTACTGCCATAATGTATATTTTTGGGAACTGATGTTCACCCAATTCTTTATCCATATAATGGTAGTATAGTCCAGCCATGTATTGCTGTCTTGTCTGCTAGGATCTAAGGGCAGAATATATAGAATGCTTTACTGAAGTCAGGGTATATTACGTCCACTGCATTCCACTGGTCAACTAACCTGACTGACCACTCTTATTAAAAAATATTAATTGGGAACCTATGACTGCATCTTTAAAGAAACACATTTTGGCATTTGGTTCTGCCTTGCATTTTATTGTTTAAGTAAAAATTCTATTTCCAGTTGCATGAAGCAAACTCTTCTAGTTTTTTACTGAATTGTAGGATAAATCTCAGTGATGTAAACTTCAAATATGTGTCAATCAGGCACAGCAGAAGTTACCTACTGGTATTACTCATGAAGTTTTGGTAGGTACATTTATAGTTTATTCTGGTTCTGTAAAAGACACATTTACAATGATGTGAAGAGACACATTTTTCTTCATTACAATATCATTCATCTATTTACATTTTTTATGAAGAAAAAACGTGCAAAGCAGAACAATCTTCATTTTTTTTGTCCTTTTTATTCTAGAACTGTCTCACTGGAAGTTTAAAATACACAGTGAAACCTCAATTTAACAGGCCCTCATACAGCAGACTTTAAATATAATAGACAAGATTTCTGTCTGGATATCCATCTGAAATAGGGATGTCTGTTGTATCCAATGTAGTATGGAGATGGTAGTTAAATTGATGCTATTTTTATAGTCGTGCTATTTTTATAGTCATGTGCATAATGAAGTCACTAAGTAATACAATTCAAATACATAATACAAATTATTTGCATTAAATTATGTTAGTGTATAATGACATTATATATAAGGTTGTAACATATGCAAACATGGTATATTTGCATTAAACAAATGACAATCTATATGAATATATTTTGCAAGTTAATTGCAAAATAACGAACAGATACCCCCTTCCCCAACTAGTTCTTTAAACTGAAGTTTCATTGTATACAAAACAAGGAAGAATGGACATAGATCAGAATGAGGGCAATTAAACAGGAGACTCATGCATTTTAGAGTCTGTGGAGATAAGAAATTGAATTTCTGACTCAGCATCCTTTGGCAAGATATAAAGTTCTTTCGCACGTTACATCCAAACTGCACAAGAGACCCTTAGCTTAAGAATGTACAGTCATAAAGTTGGAGAATCATAGATAACACTCTGAAATTATATTACTGTATGTGAAAGAATTGGTAAAAAATTTGTTCAAAACTCCTGTAGTTGAAACCAACTGTTTATAATTAATCCAAGAAGGAAAGGAAAATAGCAAATAAAATTTAGCGTATATGTATTGCATGATGACAAATAGGAAATGTAGTGCACGAGTAGAAGCATTCGATTTAATGCATAATGTGAGATTTAAGTTTTATTACTGTTACTGTTACTTTTGGGTATATATTTAGATATTGACAGCACAAATCTAAGCATGTCTATTTATAAATAAGTAGCCCTAAATACAATTTTTGAATAGTACTATCATATTCACCCTTGTATTTTTTCAAGGCTTATACTGAGATTCTTTGGTCTATCTTCATAATATCTAGTTTCTTGTCCCAATTTTCTGCATGGCCATTCTCTGAACCAGTTTCAAGTTGTCTGAATCTTTCTTACAGTATGGTATAGAGAACTGAACATAGCTGGCAAATCTGATCAATGCAAAATAGATATTTTTCCTTGTGATTTGGAAAATATATTTCTGCAGCCTAAAATTATGTTTTCCTGTTCTGCAGCCATAATATGCTGCTGGTTCATATTCAGTTTGTATTATGGTACAATTCCAGGATGCTTTTCGCAAGCATTATTAATAAGACAGGCAATCCCCATTCTGTACTTGTGGTTTTGTTTCCAAAATGAAAAACACTGTACTTCCGCATCTTAAAATTCATTCTATTGCTTTCAATTCATTTCTCTAATTTAAGATCATTTTTAATTTTGTTTTCTGGGCTATCCTAGCCAATTTTGTACTATCTACAAATTTGATATTCCCTCCACATCTTCATCCAAGTTGTTAATAAAAACATTGAAGAGTAGCAGGTCTACAACAGATTATTATAGCAATCCTCTTGATATTTGTCTCTGGTTTGATGAGAAACTATTGAAGAGCCCTTTAAGTGTGATTGCTGAGCCAGCTTTATGGTCACATAAGTGTCATGCTGTCCAGCCCGCAATTAACTAGCCAGATAATCAATGATACATCTAACCATGGAGTTATATGTTCATTCAAAGTAAGAGGGGCTTCCTGACCATATTTCTATCTCTCAGGTTTTAGTATTGTATTGTCCTTTCATTCTGCTCTTCACTATTTCCTGTTGGAATGTATACCTTTTTGGTTGGAAACATCTGAACAAAAATAGTTTAATTTTTATTTATTTATTTGCCACCTGTCTCGCCAAGGGGCTACTCTAGGCGACTTACAACAATAAAAAGGAAGACATGAAAGGGTACAAACAATACAGAAGTAAAATAGAACAGTAAAATGAAAAATGAAAAATGAAAAATAACAATGAGAATACATCAATATGATAACAAAAATATGGATGGATGGAGAACAAAGAGCAAGGGAGTAGAGTGGAGTTTGCCATCAATCCAACAGCCACCTCCAGCATGGAATTCCACCATGCTGGAGGTCAACTGGCAGAGCCAGGTCTTCAGCTCCTGCAGAAGGATAGGAGGATAGGGGGAGATCTTACCTTAGAGGGTAGAATGTTCCAAAGGGGCACTGGAACAGAGAAGGCTCTTTTTCTGGACCCCGATAGTCAGAGGTTTTTGACCGATGGGATTTGTAGTAGGTCCTTTCTGCTGGCATGAGTAGGGCTTGTCCTAGCAGGACGAGACAGTAATACTTTTAATATTTTGACCTCCCCTTTTATTCGATGTCTACTTTGCAGAAGTGATGCACGCTACAGTGATGGACTGAACTCTCATCAAGAATGTACACTCCAAGAAGGCTCATTCCTGATGGTAGTTGATCATAAAGGATCTGGCAGCATACAATCTACCAGAGAATAAAATCACTCTCTATTCCAATATTGTGCCAAGAAAATCAACCAAGACAATGCCTTGCACTAGAAGATGAGCCACTCAGGTCAAAATGCATCCAACAAGGTACAGGGAAAGAGAGAGGACAATTATAAACATCAGTGGGTCTTATGGTGTGGCTGGATTAAAGCTGAAAGATACATATCTAATGAAACCAGATGTGTATAATATTGGTACAGATTCATACAAAACCATGAATCAAGGCAATTTTGATGTTGTCAATGCAGAAATGTCAAGACTGAATGTTAATATTCTGGGAATCAATGAAATGATGTAGATAGAATAGGTCACTTCATGTCAGGGGAGCACCAGAACTTCTGCTGTGGATTATAAAATCATACAAATAATGAAGAAGCCATTATAATTACAAAAAGCATTACAGCTGGTGTCCATGAAGATTCTCAGTCTCCCAGGTCATGGTTGTCCCAAAGGTGCTTTTTTCAAAAGGCAACTGGATTTCGTTTTTTCCTTGAAGACGTTTCGTTTCTCATCCAGGAAGCTCCTTCAGTTCTGACTGAATAGTAGAGGATAGAAGGATTTATATTCCTCACAGTCGTCTGGTCGTTATCACTCTTTCTGAGAGTCATTGAGGCCATTTGGAGGTTTATCTGTGCCCTCAGGGTCACTTGAATAGTGCAAATGGGTGTAGAGCCTTCTTGGAACTGCTGAAAAGACTCTGACATTGGATTTAAAATTGGTGAGAGAAATATTGACAATTTCAGATACGCTGAAGATACCTGAAACAGATGTATTTCGTATTTCATGCCAGTAGTCTGTCACGTGGGCAAGTTGAAACAACAGTACTAGAATCAGATTTCTCCCTTTAATCTGTTATATTCATACTCTTTCTGGCCCTCTTCTATGTATTAGATGAATGGATAAGAACAACATCTGAACCCCAGAAGTGGTTATACTTCTATATACATAAGAACACATTTCAGTATAAAAATAAATAATCGAAATCCATACATGATTTACTATTATCAAAACCATGGACAAACATCAAACTTTGCTATCATAATTCAATAACACAGAGATATACCCTGTATATTTCTAATATATTCAACGTGAAAAATAAAAGCTTCCTTAAAGCTGTACACGATTCCCAATTTCTTGGACACATGCATGTAGCTCTGTTGCAAACATTAAAGAAGTTTACCATTGCTTTCTTCTAGGATGCTTTTCAAATTTCAAGTCTAGCCTATAGCCCTGGTATTCACTGGTAGTCTTCCCTCCAGTTACTCAACAAGCCTGACCTTATTTATCTTCCAATTCAGTCCATCTATTCTAAGATGGTTTACTATGAGGAAAAATAAGAGCATTATATATACTATCTTGCCTCTTGCATAAGACAGAATATAAAAACTCAAGGTATGAATGAAATAAGTGCTCATTCATGAAGTGAATGAAATAAGTGCTCATTCATGAAGTGAATGAAATAAGTGCTCATTAGATTCTAGAGTGGCTGTTTCTGTGTAAAATGTTCTACCTAATACAGCATAACTAGAATTGACGATTGGTTGCAACCTCATTAATAGAAATAATAATGTTTCATTCAATGGTATATAGCAGTGATGGTTAACCTTTTTGGCACCGAGTGCCGAAACTGGAGCGCGCACACACGCGCCAGAGTGCCAGAACCCGGAAGAGAGTAGCTGGCCGGTGCACATGCACACAGCGGCCAGCTACTCTTCCGGGTTCTGTCACGCGCATGCGCGCTGGCCAGCTGGTCCGGCATGCATGCGCGCCGGCCAGCTGTTCTCTTCTGGGTTCCGGCGCGCGCATGTGAAGACCAGCTGTCTGGCGTGCATGCGCGCGCCGGAACCCACTTCTGCGTGCCACTTCTGGCACGCGTGCCATAGGTTCGCCATCACGGGTATATAGTAAACAGTTGAAAGGCCTCTAAGCAGGTAGAAGAATTTCATTACAGTGTCATTCTGAATTCCTTTGAAAAAACATTTAAGAAAGATTGTGCTGTTAGTTTCAACAATTAGAAAATAGGAAGAATTGCCAAGTGTAAAATGAATATGGTAAACATACATCACCTAACTATGCCTAATTACGCTCTGTTCCTAATTTTTTATTAATCTCAAACTACTCCATATTCATGCAAATGTCATTCAGTATTTTAATAAAGCTTTCTTAAAAGGCCTACAAATAATACAAATGTAAGACACATTTAATGTGCATTTTATGAATGTTCATTTTGGAGAAGATACTTAACTTATAGCACTATTATAATTCCTTTGTCGGTTACAAACCAAATCTTTAAGTGGAATGTTGGAAATATTTTTTCCAAATAATTGTATTAGATATTACAGTTGAAAAGAACAAAAACTACACTAACTGAAAAATTATAAAAAGAAAAGAAAAAATGTGAAAAAGAAAAAGAAAAAAAGTAACCTCCCATTTCATCCCAACAAGCGCACATAATTTAAGTAAATGTATTGCCATCTCTTAAGTTACAACATATTCTCTCTTCACCTCGTAACTCATCTCTTAACTAAAAACAAAATACCAAATCCTTTTCATTTATTCCTTATTAGCCAAAGTCCAATAAGTGTTGTCAGATATAACTAATCCAGTGCTGGGATTCAAATAATTTAACAACCGGTTCTCTGCTCTGACTGGCTAGGGGCATGGCTGGGGGGGTCATGTGACTGGGTGGGCATGGCCAACTCACCGTCACTCATGTCAAGGGGCACCTCGCCTGGCCCCTCCCCTCCCAGCTCTCCAAACTCTGTGTGTGTGTGGGGGGGAGGCAGCGGCGGGGGCGGCTTCTGAGCAGCATGATCCCCCCCTCCCCAGTCAGCCAGCTCCACCTGACCTACTCGCTGAGTCTCGCCATTCTCTTCGCCCCCCCACTCAAGCGGCGGCAGGCTCTGCGTGACAATAGGGCCTCTCATTTTTCGCATGGCGCGGCTTACGCTTGCTACCTCTGCTTGTCTGCTTGCAAGCGCGATCTTGTCTGCTTCTCTTGGGACACTGGTTCAGGCACCATGCATCGCTTGTCGGGGCTGAGCAGGGAAGCCGCTGTCACGCCACTCCCCCTCGCTTCCCCAAGCGCAGAGCCAAGGCCGTACGCTTCCTCACCTGGCTGGCCACCAGCAAAGAGCCGCGTGGCTGACAGCCACTCAATGCTCCATGCAGCATCGCCCAGCCGCCAGTGGGGACGGAGTAGCCAGCCCAGCTTGGGCTTGGGCTGGCTGGTTGGAGCAGCACTGCAGCCAAGGCCCCTGTGCTGCAGCTGAAAGAGAAGGTGCCATGCGAGAAGATCCTCACGTTGGAATCTATGAACCAGCAGGTCAAGGTGGTGGAGTACATGGTGCAGGGGCCCATCGTCCTGAAAGTGGGTGAGATCGAAAAGGAGCTGCGGAAGGGTATCAAAAAGCCTTTCCCAGAAGTCATCAAGGCCAACACTGGTGATTTGTGGCAAGCACAACTTTAGTCGGGCCATTCAAGCCGCCACTGCAGGGCCAGCTGCCTGGCGCAAAACCTCACGTTTTTTCTCCTCCTCAGAGTCATCCTCCCTGTTCAAGCAGCAGCGGGGTCTGCGGGAATCATTCCTGCCCCGGCGCAGCGAATTCCGGCAGGCTGGATGCGGGTGTGAAGGGCCTGGCTCCGCAGTGCTTCCTCGCTCAGTTGAAAACTTCGTCCAGCCTTCCGGAGTTCGCTGCGCCGGGGCAGGAATTATTCCCGCGGACCCCGCTGCTGCTTGAGCAGGGAGGATGACACTGAGGAGGAGGAAAACCATGAGGTTTTGCGCCAGGCAGCTGGCCCTGCAATGGCGGCTTGAATGGCCCGACTAAAGTTGTGCTCGCCGCGAATCACCAATGTTGGCCTTGATGACTTCTGTGAAAGGCTTTTTGATACCCTTCCGCAGCTCTTTTTCGATCTCGCCCACTTTCAGGACGATGGGCCCCTGCACCGCGTACTCCACTGCCTTGACCTGCCGCTTCATAGATTCCAACGTGGCGCCTTCTCTTTCAGCTACAGTGTGGGGGCCTCGGCTGCAGGGCTGCTCCAACCAGCCAGCTCAAGCCCAAGCTGGGCTGGCCGCTCCGTCCCCACTGGTGGCTGGGTGATGCTGCACGGGGCATTGAGCGGCTGTCAGCCATGCGGCTCTTTGCCAGAGGCCAGCCAGGCGAGGAAGTGCACGGCCTCGGCTCTGCACTTGGGGAAGCGAGGGGGAGTGGCGTGACAGCGGCTTTCCTGCTCAGCCCCGACAAGTGATGCATGGTGCCTGCACCAGTGTCCCGAGAGAAGCAGAGAAGATTGCCGCTTACAAGCAGAGGTAGCAAGCATACACCACGCTGTGGAAAAATGAGAGGCCCTGTTGTCCCGCAGAGCCTGCTGCCGCTTGAGTGGGGGGAAAGGAGAATGGCGAGACTCAGGGAGTAGGTCAGATGGAGCTGGCTGACTGGGAAGGGGGGATCATGCTGCTCAGAAGCCGCCCCCGCTGCTGCCAGAAGTTTGGGTGCCTTGGCTGAAGCATGGATCACTCCCTCCCTCTCTCTCTCTCTCTCTCTCTCACACACACACACACACACACAAACAGAGGTTGGTGTTGTGGCCCGCCGGCGACCCGTGCAGCTGGTTGCGGACTCCGACAGCGAAGAGGCTGTTGTAGGTGATGTGCCGGCGGCCTGTGTAGATGGTACCTGAGTCGGACAGTGTGGAGGTTGGTGTGGACTCAGTGCCAGAGGCAGAGATGCAGCCAGGGCCTTCAGAAGCTCCAGAAGCTCCCATCACTGACGAGGAAGAAGAGGAGGAGCCTATTCTGAATGCACGGGCACGCAGAGCTGTCAAGAGGCAAGAATGGTTACTCAGGAGGAGGTCTCCTCGGGAGTAAGGCTTTGGGCTAATTGGCAACGCCCTTAGACTATTTAAGTAGTGACCACGCTCAACTACGTTGCAGGAAACAACTCCATTCAATCCATGTATTGATTTGGGTTTCCTGTTCAGCTCTTGATTCAAGTCGGCATTATTTTTCCTGTTCTTAGTTCTGAGCTTTCTGCCAACTTCAGTAAGTTCTCGTAGCTCTTATCAGTTACACCTAATTTGTTTGGGCTTCTTGGATTCTTTGTGTTGGGACGTGTTAATTAAGACGTTAATTAACAGTTGGTGCACCGAAAGGACAACTTTATGATTTATGGACTTTAACTAACACGACTGCTAAGAGAGCATTAGTAGTTTAAAGAATATTAAACAAGGTTTGTTTGCACGTTGCTTGTATTGTGTTGTTTGTTTCGGCAGCTGGGACAGAACAGTTGGAGAGCTCTCTTGCTCTCTCTCTCCAAGCGCCCCATGTGCACACAGCCCATTTGAGGAAAGGCCACGCACGGCTGGGCCCGCTTCCCGGCAGGAGGAGGCGTGGTGCAACAGAGCCACCATGGCTGCTGCTTGTTTGGTGGGGTTGATCCTCACTATAACGGGCAGCTTCGGGGTTTTTCCACAGCAATTCCGTTGCTTACCACCAGCCAGATGCCCTCGCTTCCCCCAAGCATTGCTTTGCCTACCTGATTTCCAGCTCCGTCGTGTTTTTTGCTATCGTGTGCAGGAAAACAAAAGTTTGTGGGATTTAAAAAAAATTCAATCGATTCCAACTTCGCGAGATTTTTTTCTTTCACGAGAAGTTGAAATTGATTGATTGCACTTTATTTTTAGTCTCACAAAGTTTTGTTTCCCTGCACACGATGGTGAGAAATGCGACGGAGAAAAGTGATGGAGCTGGAAATCAGGTAGGCAAAAAAATGCTTGGGGGAAGCGAGGGCATCTGGCCAGTGCCGGCAAACTCTTCTGCCCACAAAAACCTCGTCTTTGACCGCTGACACTAAAAGGCAGAGCAAGAGCTGCCGGAAAGAAGCCAGTAGGCCCAGGAGTCTGGAATACCCTTCCTCCCCCACCTCACCTTTCCCCAACTGCCACACTCCCAAATTACAGCAAAAGTGAGGGGCAGGAAGTCCTGCTATGCCTGGCGAGGTGAGGGGAGAAGAGATGGCAAGAGGAGCTCCGTCTCGCTCCACGCACCCCAATGAAAGGCAGCGGCAGCCCAGCCGCTTCCCTTCCCTGCCCTCTCTGGCACTGGAAGCCAAGTGTCAGCCATATGCCCAGTCGCCCATGCAGAGATCAGGTGGGCCGCAGCAAAGGCAGGCAAGCGGGCTGGGCTGTGTGGGAGGCAGCTAAAGGAGGAAGACTCACCAGGCAGAGATCAGCTGGGCTGTGGGGGCCGCGCTCAAGGCAAGCAAGGGAACCAGAGAGCAGCAGCAGCTATGCCACAGGCGTGACTGTAGGCATCGGTCAAGGTGGGCGGGGCGAGATAAGGAGTGAGGGGAGGAGCAGGGCCAGCCAGCAATTTAACAACCGGTTCGGCCGAAGTGGTGCGAACCGGTTGAATCCCACCACTGAACTAATCCAGGGGTGAAATCCAGCAGGTTCTGACAGGTTCTGGAGAACCGGTAGCGGAAATTTTGAGTAGTTCAGAGAACCGGCAAATACCACCTCTGGGTGGCCCCAGAGTGGGGTGGGAATGGAGATTTTGCAATATCCTTCCCCCAGGAGTAGGGTGGGCAGTATCCTTCCCCTGCCACACCCACCAACCCACGCCCACAGAACCGATAGGGAAAAATTTTGAATTTCACCCCTGAACTAATCTATCTTAACCTTGATCAAATATGCCAACCTTGTATTCTTTTCCTATACTTTTAATGATGTTAATTCTTAACCCCTTCAAATAGAGTCCTACAATTTGATTTTTGTCATCTGTTTTTATACTTCCCCAAAAATTATTTCAGGATTTTAGCAAGACTTTTTTGTACATCCAGTAAAAAGAATTCTTCGAATTCTTTAACAGATCTTTTTGTACATCCAGTTTAAAAAAAAATTCCATCTCTTTGTTTGATAGTTGTGTATTTCTTTTAGATACTGAAGCATCATCCAGTTTCACTTGAAAGTCCAGTACATCCTTTTCTGCATCCTTTTCATTACTTGTCACATTTATATCCACGCTAATTTATATTCAAATTAATTTCAAACATATCCAGATCTTGTTCTTCTTCCATTGCAGTTTTAACTGTCCACATATCTATCGTTTCCCAGACTATTTGTCATAAATTTTCATACTTTTTTCATAGTTTCCCATGAAAAAGATCATTGTTGAATAGTTCCTTCCATTCTTTTGTTATCCTCTAGTTCCCTCTGGTGTCCATCATTTAAAGTCTCGTTATCTTGTTTTGACTGTTGAGAGGGTAAACAATGACATTTTCTCATGGGAATAATTCTTCCAAACGTTTAAAATTATAATTCCAGGACCATTTGAGCCCTTAATCCAGTGGTTCTCAACCTTTCTAATGGTGTGACCCCCCCGTGACCCCCCCGCTGCCGCCCCGACCCCCCCGCCGCCGAGACCCCCCCCCTGTCCCCCCCCCGCGCAGGATGAGGGGACAAAGGGGGCATGGCACCAGGGGCGAAATGCTCCCTGTTCGGGCTTGCCTGCGGGTCACCGGACAGCTGATAGCGTCGGAAGCAGGAGACTTCGCCCGGACGCCGCCATTTGGGTTCTTTTATCCTCTGCGCATGCGCAAAGCATTCTGTGCATGCGCAGAGGGTAAAAGAACCCAAATGGCGGCGTCCAGGCGGGTGGGCGAAGTCTCCCGCTTGTGTCGCTACCGGCTATCCGGCGACCCGCAGGCACGGCCGAACCGTGAGCATTTCATCCCTGCAGTGATGGTGGCACCAAGATGGCGGGCTAACGCGCGCGGCAACCCCTGTGAAATGGTCGTTCGACCCCCAAAGGGGTCACGACCCACAGGTTGAGAACCACTGCCTTAATCCATTGTTAAACTTTCTAATATCCATATTCTAAGCATCCTTTTGCTGTTTAATCCAGAAAATAATATTTTTCAAAATCTTTTAAAATTGTATTTAATTTTTTTTTCTTTAAGTAGAAGATAACTCACCTAACGAATCAAGATTAACTTGCTGTTCCAAACAGTCTGTTAGATTTGCGTGGGAATGAAGAGGCGAGACATAGGAACAGTTCAGCACCTTTATTGTCTATTAGCTAGGACTAATACGGACTGCCGGCAGGCTGCAGAGAAGCCGCTTTTAAGGGCTTCCCTGAAGCCTGCTAGCCACTGACAGCAGTTTAATTCTCCCACCGCTAGATTAGCCAATCAACGGCGGCTATGCAAATTCGTACTCCGTACGTCAGTACGTAACACCCCTCCCCTCTTAGTTTCTGTACTGTCCAATCAGGAACCGACGCAGGTGTAAGTAAACAGGGCGCCGTATAGTTCTACTGGGCCTGTGCGATTCAGTTTCTCGGGAATGGAGCGGACATGCCTTTGCTGTTCCTTCTCTGGCTTGTGGAAAAATCTGGAACCGGCCTCTAGGCGTGGCGGCTGAAGTCTCGGCATCGGCGTCCTCTGGTCCCGGGTGACGTCGCTGGACTCTGGTGGCTGCAGGTAGGTGTTCACGCTCTATCTCTGGGCTTGAGAGTAGGGCTTCCTGATGTCTAGCGGATAGGGCGTGGTTCTCGCCGTGGTCTTCTTGGTGAACCGCATTGTATGGTCTTCGGGGCGGAGACTCGCGTTGTTCCTGTCCTGTCACTGAGGTCTCGGGTTGAGTGGAGGTCTCTGGTTGACAAAGCCAGGATTCTCCCAACCTACTCCTGAGCTGGTCAACGTGTCTCCGCCACACCCGGCCATCATCTAGTTTGACTTTGTAAGATTTGGGACCGGTGACTTTGATTACAGTGGCTTTCACCCACTGGGATCCCCTGCAAAGTTCTGTGCAAATACTAGTTCGTCCATGGCCAGTGTTCGGGTTGGCTTGCTGGATTCCAGGGGTGTCTCCGGGTTCTACGTGGGGTTCAGCCTGTCCAGTTGGGACCTCAGCTTCCGTCCCATTAGCATTTTGGCAGGGGTCCGGTTAGTGGCCGCGCACGGGGTGATGTGCTGTGCCAACAGGAACTGGTCGATCCATTCCTGCCAGTTCCCTGGCCTCATTCTAGTTAGAGTCTCTTTGGTCATTCTTACCATTCTCTCCGCTTGTCCATTGCTAGCCAGACAGAATGGCGATACGAGCACATGTCTTATCCCTAAGTCGGCTAGGAACGATTCCATGTGCCGGGCTGTCAGCTGTGGGCCGTTGTCTGATACGAGGACATCTGGCAGGCCATGGGTCATGAACAGCTTCCTTAACGCTCGTATGGTGGCTTCCGTTGTCGATGTGGGCATGTTGACCACCTCCAGCCATTTAGAATAGGCGTCCACCACTATGAGGAATGTTTGCCCCGCCATAGGTCCCGCGAAGTCTATGTGGACTCTTGACCACGGGCCTTTTGGTGTTTCCCATTCAAATGGAGTGGTTCGCAGTGGAACCGGTCTGGTTTCTTGGCATGGTAGGCAGGATGCCACCCACTCTGTAATGTCCTGGTCTAATTTTGGCCACCACAGGTAGCTCCTTGCTAGTGCTTTCATGCGCACTATTCCTGGGTGTCCTATGTGGAGTGTCCTTATTACTCTTCTCCGCAGGCTCTGTGGAACAACAACTCCCACAACAGGCACCCCGTTAGCACAGATAGTTCGGTTTGTTTGTTTTTAAAGGTTTTGAATTCTTCCCCTTCTTCCTCCTGTGGCCATCCCCTCAACACCCAGTTCATGACTTTAGACAACACCTTGTCTTTCGCCGTATGTTCCACGATGTCTCGAGATGTGATGGAACTGGTTCATTTAATGTCAACCAGCAAGATATCGGCCACAGGTGCGGGGTCTTCCACGTGGTCGGGTGTTGGGCAGCAGCTGAGTGCGTCTGCGTGTCCGATGCTCTTTCCTGGTCTGTGTGTTAACTTGTAGCTGTAGCCGGACAGGAAAATGGACCAGCGGGTCAGCCGGGGTGACATATATTGAGGCGTTTGTTGGTTGCCTGCAAGTAGACCCAATAGAGGCTTGTGGTCTGTCACAATTTTGAATTTTTGGCCGTAAAGGTATTCGTGGAAATGCTTGATGCCGACCACTGCTGCAAGAGCTTCCTTGTCCAGTTGGCTGTAATTACGCTCAGCTGGTGTCTTGGAATAAAAGGCGATTGGGGCTTCCGAGCCGTTGGGTAGTTTGTGGCTGAGGACCGTCCCCACTCCAAAAGGTGAAGCGTCACACGTTAACAATAGGGGGAGGGTCTCACTGTACTGCATGAGGACGCTGTTAGATGAAAGCAAGTCTTTACGGCAGCAAAAGCTTTGGCCTCCCTTTGTCCCCATGTCCACGTAGTCATCTTCCCCAGGAGCCTATGGAGAGGCTCGGCGACGGTCGCCTTCTGCTTAAGAAAAATGGCATAGAAGTTGGGTAATCCCAGGAATGCTTGCAACTCTGCCTTGTTCTTGGGGGTCGGTGCCTCTTTAATGGCTTTTATTTTGGCATCTGTGGGGCGAATACTGGACCCGTCGATCAGGAACCCCAGGAACTCTACGCTGGTGATCCCAATCTTGCATTTGTCCCTTCTGACTTTGAGCCCCCTTTCTTGGAATCACCCTAGCACTTCGCGCAGCCGGGCTATTAATTGTTCCTCTGAGTCCCCTGAGATGAGGATGTCATCAAAATAGGGGACCACTCCAGGGATGCTGTGTAGTAATCGTTCCATCATGCTCTGGAACAGACCTGGGGCCACGCTAACCTCAAATTGCAGGCGGTTGTATTTAAAAGCCCCCCTGTGCGTAACTATTGTCTGTGCTTCCACTGTGACTGCATCCACAGGTAGCTGCTGGTATGCTTGTGCCAGGTCAGGTTTTGCAAAGATTTTTCCGCTGCCCAACGAGTGCAATAGATGTTGCACAGGGCACAGGGTAAGCGTTTGGCTGCAGTGCTTTATTTATGGTCCCTTTATAGTGGGCGCACACCATAATCGAGCCGTCCGGCTTCATTGGGGTGACGATAGGGGTCTCCCATGTGGCATGATCAACTGGTTCCAGGACCCCTTGGGCTATTAATTTGTCCAGCTGCTCATCCACTTTAGGTCGGAGCGCAAATTGGACTCTGCGGGGCTTAAGTCTTATGGGGGTGACACTGGGGTCTAGGTTAAACGATATGGGCTTGCCCTTATATTTACCTAGACTCCCATCGAAGATGGTCTGGAAGTCGGCCAGGAGTTTGCCTAGCTTGTCCCCCTGGATTTGATTCAGTCCAGTGATGCCGATGCCGAGGGGCTTGAGCCATTCTACTCCAAGCAGAGTCGGTCTGTGTCCCTCCACGACTGTTAGGGGTAGCTTCCCTCTGAAATCCTTGAAGTTGATTGGAACTTCTGCTCAGCCGAGCACTCGAATGGGATTTCCCTGGAAGTCATTCAGTCTTACGTTCTGTGGTTTGATCTATTGCCTTGTGATGGTTGGCAAAACTTGCTTCAAGGTCCCCCAGGACATAATGGTGAATACGGAGCCAGTGTCTAGCTCCATGTCGCAGGGAAACCCTTCAATGGACACAATGATATGGAATTTATCACCCTGGCCGGCATCGGAGTGACCCCCAGTGTGGTAGATTCCCCTGGATTCTTGGGAATTGTACTCATCTCTTTGCCTGCCCCGTTGTCCCCCTGGACGGTTCTGACTTTGTCTCCCTGGTCCCATGGGTGATCTGGGTGGGAATAGGGCAGGCTGGTAGAGGGACGGTTGCGTGGCTCTGCAAGCCTCTGCAATATGGCCCCGCTTTTGGCAGCGGCGGCAAATGGCTTCTTTGAATTTTCAGGTTGCCCTGGTATGACCACCTAGGCAGCCGGAACACCGTGCCTGCCTTGGTTCAGAGTCTCTGGGGCTCACCCTTCTTTCTTGTTGGATGCGGTGCATGTGGTCATCGTCGGATTCTTCCTCATCCTCCGGGACCTCGGTCATCCAATCGGTCTGCCGATGGGTGCGATGGATTCCGCTGGTTCTCCGGATGTCGGCTGCACAGTTGTCTGACGATTTGGCGGCTCTTGCTTCCTCGACCACATCTTTGAAAGTTGCTCCCCTCTGAATCAGCAATTTCTTCTGTAGGTTGAGATCCGTCATACCTAAAATAATCCTGTCCTTTATCATCTCCTCCGGGTTTACGATCTCGCACTTGGATGTGATTTCCCGGAGTTTGGCCACGAAGTCGTTGATGGATTCGCCTTCGTGTTGGCGCCGATGGTAGAACTAATTTCTGCTGACCATCGGAGGGGCTGAGGCACGTAGTGTTCTTTCAGCATGGTTTGCAGCGTTGTCCAAGAAATGGACTCAATGTCTGTTGGTGCCACCAGGGTCTGTGCCATCTTATATGTTTTAGGTCCGCAGTAGGTGAGGAAGAGAGCCCTCTTCCTGTTGTCCGGTAGATCCTGGAAGTTGTTTGCCTCCAGGAACATGCGGAACCGGGATATGTAGGTTCGCCAGTCTTCTGTCTTTGTATCGAAGAATGCTGGAACTGGAGAGGTTTGAGTAGCCATCCTGTAGTTTGGCCGGAGCAGGTCGGTGCTTGCTTCTAATATGGCCGTGGATGCCACGAAGTGCCTTTGTCCTGTTGTCCTTCTTCAACCACCTTTGTCACCAGTGTTAGATTTGCGTGGGAATGAAGAGGCGAGACGTAGGAACAGTTCAGCACCTTTATTGTCTATTAGCTAGGACTAATATTGACTGCCGGCAGGCTGCAGGGAAGCCGCTTTTAAGGGCTTCTCTGAAGCCTGCTAGCCACTGACAGCAGTTTAATTCTCCCGCCGCTAGATTAGCCAATCAGCGGCGGCTATGCAAATTCGTACTCCGTACGTCAGTACATAACAGTCTTTATCCTTCTAAAGTAACAAGTCTGAGGGACCATCTCTTGCCGGTCACATCTACCTGACCCACTAGAGCAGGGTGGCAAGGAATGTTGTGGGTTCCATCCCCTAGGAAGATACACCTTGTAGGACCCAGAAGAGAGTCCTTTTCCATGGTGGCTCCCTCTCTCTGGAACATCATTCCCCCACCCCCGGAGATTAGAGTAGCCCCCACTCTAACACTCTTCCAGAAGGCGCTGAAGACCTGGTTCTGCCAGCGGGCCTGGGGAACCCAGAGCGGGATGGAGCCCATTAAATGGCTTGTGTGATGTGTTGTTGCCGGGGTGGGGGATGAGGGGCTATTATATTATATTATTAATTTATTATTTGATTATTTTCATCTATTAGTTTTATTTTTTATATATGTTTTTATATTCCTGTAAGCTGCCTTGAGTCACCAAGTGCGAATAGGCGGCAATATAAATTTTCTAAATAAATAAACAAACAACAAAACACAAATCCAAAGTAATTAAGAATTGAAGCTCAGTCAAGTGTAATGTATTTTTAAAAGACTGCACTGATGACTGTGAGCAAAGGTGGTCCCTCCCTCAACTCCCAGCCACTTAACCCATAAGCAAACTGTGAAACAGCAATTCCTGTGGTTTACTCACAAGGAGCAGCTGTGCAAAGTCATGTGGACTCTCTCAAGATCTCCCTCTACTCTAGGGAGATACTGGTAGGATTGCAATAGTGGCAAATATCTGTAGCTCGAGTGTAGGATGAGGGTGAAGGTTCGTTCTCTGCGCTTGTGAGGTTGGTTTCCGAACATTTCGTTACCAGTTGGGTAACGTATCAGTAGTATCAGTAGTCCAGATCCTGCATCCAGGTGCTGACTCTGTCGTAATGCCACCGTTACAAGAAAGGGATGTTTATCTCACCATGCTCTCAACCGTAAATCCAGTATGATGGAAAAAATCCACTAAGATCTCTAGAAAGTTTTCTTAATGGGAGATTCCACATTCCATTTCTTGGAAATCATACCTTAGATTTGGAATTCATCTTCGTACTAAACAGGAAGAATGAAGGGCACAATGTATTGATATGGTCATCTACCTAAATTGTGTGACATATTCTATTGTACAGTCTTAGCAATTAGTCCAGAAATTATTCTTTTTGGCAGGAGGGATTATTGGGCTTTGGAGAAGTTGGATTTAAAACCACAATGTGTTTTTTCCCAATATTGCACAAAATAAGGCTGCCCAACTGAGAAGCCCTTTTCTCCAAAAATAAATATCAGCAGATTAGAAAAAATAAAAATAAAAGACAACTCTGTACATACCCAAAATTTCCTTCACATAGGCACCTATTGCACCTTTCCCCATATTGATTTATAAAGAAAATAGCTACAAACTAAATGAAAAGATTAAAGTTCGAATTTTAAAAACAGCATACATCCACTTTCCCCAAAGGTTCAGTCATACTTTGGGGAAGGAAAGGTAAATCTCATTCTTAAGTAGAATTTGTTTCAAAGGAAGCTAGCAATCTGTGCACTCTTAGTTTAAATGAAAGTTCTGTAATGCTTAGAATGATTTTTGAACTATGTGTAAGTAGGAGTGGGCTGTATATGTTTTATGTTATGATCGATTATGATCAAGGCTTCAATTTGGTAGATATGAATCTAGTAAGACTGTATGATTTGCAGATGTTGCAAGGGTTAACAACCCAGTAGTTAGGTTTCTACAATTAAAGGCAGCCTGCTTGGGAAGCTTTGCAGTTGGGAAACTGCTTTGTAATCCTAAAATTTGCTTAATGATTTCCAGGTGGTTACTCAAGAATGTGGGAAAACTTTCTGCACATAGTCAAGGTGTGAGACTGGATCGTATTTTTCATATGTTTAATATTTTTAAATACAGTATATATACCAACACTATCCTTCATAAATTGCTGGGCTGCTCACAATTAAATGGTAATATGTTTCTTGACAACAAATATACAAAACTCAAATCATCAGTAGAAGCACAATGCAATGGCCTTAGTATGGTATGTTCTTTATTTTCTTAGAGATGACAAACTAAAATTGTGTGTGTGTGTGTTTCTGTTATCTTCTCACATTGCATGTATATTTGTGCATACACACTAGGAAGCACTGAGTGGGATGCATAAGCTCTATGCTGCATTTATAACCGGGAGGGAAGTTACAGAGGAATCAACAGTTCAAGCTGCTACCCAACTGCATCTCCCATAGAGATGCATTGTGACATTTTTCTCCCTTGAGTGTCTTTCCTATAACTCACGGCTAGATCTGACTAATTTTAACTTGATTTTTATTTTGCTGGTTTATCTCCCCATAACATATTTAGTCCAGTTTTGATCTGCTTGTGTAGAGTTATCCAGCAGATCGCCAAAATCCAACATTCTGTTGAACTGGAAGGAATAACAAATTGAAAAGGCATGGAGAGCATAGCTTATGAACTCTTTGCAACCTCTTAGTAGCCACTCTGGGTCACTTGACTGGGAAGAGAAAAGGGGGCTTAGAATGGTGGAGTCAGTACTCTTCTAAGGTGCCGCCCAATTGCCTCTCCTATAGGCTCCAGTGAAACTCCAGAAAAATCTGACCCATTTTGAAACACACTACAGGTAGTCCTCGACTTACGACCACAATTGAGTCCAGAGTGCTAAGTGAGAAATTTGTTCAGTGAATTTTGTCCCATTTTATGACTTTTCTTGCCACATTTGTTAAGAGAATCACTGCAGTTGTTAAATTAGTAACACGGTTGTTAAGTGAATCTAGATTCCCCAGTGACTTTGCTTATCAGGAAATTGCAAAAGGGATATGACTCTGCGCCACTGCAACCATCATAAATGTATATCATGTAACCATGGGGATGCTGCAATGGTCGTAAGTGTGAAAAATGGTCATAAGTCACTTTTTTCAGTGCTGCTGTACTTTGAATGGTCACTAAATGAACTGTTGTAAGTCGAGGACTACCTGTATTTCTTTTGCTGGCCTTTCTCAGTCCATCAGATTTGTTCTATTCTATTTTCAGAGAGTTAGACTGCTGCCATCCGGATGAATAGAGTTACAGGTCCCTTTACACAATTTTTTCCATAATCTAGTTGGATTTGAAATAATACATTACTTCATCTACATATATTTACAGCCTGAGAAATGTGCCACTGGATATTTCTGTCTTGAATGCCATACTGTTGTGACCCAGCACGGCAAGCCCCCAGGAAATGACACACACACACACTGTTTGCAAAAACAAAGAAGACTTTACCACTAATAATGCAGCTGAGTAGTAAGTTTGCTAAAGTTTTTCCAAGACAGTTCTTGTTGAGAATCAAAGAACACTTTGGCCAGGAGTCAAAATACAAAAATGCAAACAGGTCATTAAGTCCCGAATTATCTTCACTTACTGGAGTTGGCCAAGAGCCCGGACTGGAGTAATTCCAACTAATATATCCAAAGTTCTGACATCAGCCAGGAAAATAATTGCTTTGTCTCCAGCGACGGTTTCAGCTTTTCTGAATCCTTAAATAGTCTTAGTGCGTGGCCCATCAGCCTGCAGGTTTACAGGTGAGGAGACCTCCTCCTGCAGAGCCACTCTTGCCTGCTAGCTGCCCTGCGTGCCCTAGCATCAATCAGAGGCGCCTCCTCTCCACTTGAGTCACTCATCTCCTTCTGGGGAGGTGCAGAAGGCCCTGGTTGGTTATCGTCCTCTGGCACTGCTTCCTCCTCGGTCTCGGACTTGGGTGCCGGAGACACAGGATGATATTGCCACCCCATGGTCGGTTCTTGGTCTTCCGGATCCATGAGCAGCTGCGGGGGACTCGGGCAAGCCACAACACATACTAACTTGGCTGGCTTTGGGCAATTGGCTTGTGGGGGGATAATTTGTTGCTTTACCTTAGGCAATAAATCGATCTGTTGATAATCTGGTCAGAGAAGGTAAAAGTGTATGGGCAAAATTGGAGGCTGCTCCTCCAAGAAGCAGCTGTCTCGCCCTTGCTCCCCTCTGAATGGCTAAACCTGAATTGCCCAGATAGAATATTTATTTATTTATTTATTTATTTATTTTATAAAATTTATATGCCGCCCAACTCCCGAAGGACTCTGGGCGGCTTACATCATAAAAAAATAAAACATATAAAAACAATTTAAAAAAGAAAGGGGAAAAAAAAACAAACCCAACTATATTTAAAATAAAACATTCACACAACCATGCATGGGCCAATCAGAACAACTATTGGCCCCAGGCCTGCCGGAAAAGCCAGGTCTTAAGGGCTTTACGGAAGGCCAGTAAGGTGGGGGTAGTACGGATCTCGGGGGGTAGTTGGTGCCACAGAGTCGGAGAGGCTACAGAGAAGGCCCTCCCCCGCGGGCCCGCCCGCCGGCACTGCTTAGCTGAGGGGACCTGGAGGAGCCCAACCGTGTGGGATCTTACCGGTCACCGGGAGCTAT
>QLTV01000419.1:1496600-1546936 GCA_003457575.1 Thermophis baileyi
GTGATAGGGGCATGAGTGCCCGTGCGCAGAGCCTCATGATCTAAATAGGGCCGCAATTGGTGCACAAGACGTACCTGTGCAAAGGTCCCCCTGGCCGCTGCTGTCAGGTGTTGATCTAATCTTAGCTGTGAGACCAGGAGGACACCCAAATTGCGAACCCGTTCTGAGGGGATTAAATTTTCTCCCCCCAGAACCACAGAAGGACGATCAAGCTGGTCCTTTGGAGGTAATATCCACATCCACTCGGTCTTATCTGGGTTTAGCTTGAGTCTGTTAACTCCCATCCAGACCCTTACATCGTCCAGGCACCGGTCTATTACGTCCACCGCTTCACTGAATTGACGAGGGGTGGAAATGTACAGCTGGGTGTCATCAGCGTATTGTTGAAAACTCACCCCATGCCGTCGGATGATCTCACCCAGTGGTTTCATGTAGATGTTAAATAAAAGGGGAGAGAGGACCGAACCCTGAGGCACCCCGCACTCAAGGGGCCTAGGAATATGTAAGCAAGTATACGTCTGTGGAGAGAGGATCTAAGTCAGGGATGTCAAACTCGATTTCATTGAGGGCCGCATCAGGGTTGTGTTTGACCTCAGGGGGCCGGGGTGGGTGTGGCCAGGGGGCGTGGCCAGCTCAACATCACTTGTGTCAACGCCTGTGGTGGCCCGAGTGCTCTGCCAGCGAAAACGGAGCTCGGGAGCCTGTTTTCGCTAGCAGAGGCACTGTGGGCCGGTCCTTCACTGTTTCCAGGGTGGCCCCACGGGCCAGATCTAAGCACCCCTTGGGCCAAATCCGGCCCCCGGGCCTTGAGTTTGGCAATTCTGATCTACGTGAAAATTTGGAAGAGGCAGTAATGTCCATCTAATTCTTACTGGCAAGAAAACAAAAGACAACTAAAATTTCCATTTCACTTGAATTCATCTTGATTTGTAACTTGCACAGTTCAACTCTATTTTTGTGGCTTCCTCTTGATTTTTTCTATGTCTCAGGAAAGTATCATTCCGATTGTAAGACAAGAAACATTGAAAAGAGAAAAGGTAATTCTCTTTCACTGAAGGACAGTGGATTAGGCACATGGACCTGAGTATTGTAAAATTTAGCAACAAGCACCTCATTCACTTACTTGTTCACTTGAATTTTGATGGTACATATGCTCAGTGAACCAAATCCTCTATTTATGCAATCCAGAGGGAGAAAGAAGGTGCTTTAGTCAGCACTGTATAGATTGGTCTATAAATGTGGTTACTAATTTGTTTTCTCCTGGTAAACACTACTAAAAACAAGTAAAATCCTCAGTTTGGCCTGTGCTAAAATTGTAAGATCAGTACTACTTGGCTGATCTCTTTACTGAGACAGAAGGAGAAGGTTTGGAGTCTGGGTAGCAAGCATTATGTTGGCTCAAGGACTGATGGATGGTACTTTAAAGTGAGTGGCTGGCTGGCTCTTAGAAAGAAATAATTCCTCCAGCTTCTTTGAGTAATAACAGCATTCATAAAGGAGCGACCACCTCGTTCTTTCTCCTACTTGTAAGCCAGAGTAATAGTGGGCTGAGCTGAGGAAATAGGCAGAATAAGTAACCTATTTTCCCCAGGGAACAGCCCTCCATTCCATCACCAAATGAGTGAGACCAGGCCTTTTTGTCTCTTGAGTAGGTCAGCTAAGCAAAAAGAGGAACTAATTAATGTATCATGCTAAAGCCACACACTGTGATGTATTGGGCACCAATTTAATATTTGGTTCAATTATTTATTTTACAAAATTTGGTTTAGTTTTTGTTCCTAATCCCAATCGGAATTAGAAAATTGAGCATTGTGGAAGGAGAAAAAGAGCCATCAATTGCTCTCCTTAGTGTGTGGTAGGGCTGATGCTCTGAACAGAGGACAAGAATGGAAGAGACAAGAATAGCCCTACTCTACTGCATTTGTTAGCATATTGCCCTGCCTCTCCCCAGAACAGCAATAAACCGAGGAGATTCTGCCACAGCACGGAATCAGAGGCTTCCGAAGAGCTAATACTATCTTCACTTTAATTTTACAGCCTGTGTGTCATCCCCTAGTAAGTAATAAGAAGCCGAGGATGTGAAGAGGATACTTTAAAGTGGCCCTCTAGGGAATAATACTATCCTACCAAATAACCATTTAACTAATCTACCAGTCAAGAAACGTAAGCATAAAGTACACGCCTGGTACTGCCCTAGCGTTGCATATGTCCGAGAGCTGATTGGATCTCACTTTCCTTTCCCTCCAAAATCCTTGCCCAGTTTTGCTATCGAATCTGCCGATACGCTCCGAGATTAAGATCTTGTTTAATAAATACCTATTAAAACAAATTATCTCGCCTGTAAAGGGCGCTGGGCCTTTTGAACTCTGGGAGGGGAATTCAAGAGGGTTCTTGGCGAATCTGTCAACGTCGTAGCCCGGCCAGTTTTTTTTTTTTTTTTTTTTTTTTTTTTTTTTTTTTTTTTTTTTTTTTTTTTTTTTTTTTTTTTTTTTTTTTTTTGTTTTTTTTTTTTTCTTTTTTTTTTTTTAAGGGCTTGGAGACCAAAAAAAAAAAAAAAAAAAGGAGGCCGGGGCGGGGGGCCGGCGGGTTTTTTTTTTTTTTTTTTTTTTGTAGCTGTTGTTGGCTTCTCAGAGCTACTCAGCTCTCATATGAGCTTTAGCGAGGGGGTTACTCTCGAGCTTCTTCACTCCTCCCGCTCGCAAAAAAGGGGCGGGCCGTCGCTGCCATGATCGTTCGAATGAGCCAATAGGCCCCGGCGAGTCCGTGAAACGACCAATGAAACAATTAGGGAGGAGATGCAAGTGGCGTAGGTTGCGCTGTCCTCTCAGCTCGGCGCATCCCCTCCGCTGGACGAAGTGCGACCATTTTGCAGGGGGGGAGCTGCGAGCGGTGGCCATTGACGGTGCAAGAGAGGCAGGTTTGGGGCGCGGGACGGCGGCCTGAGTCGCTGGATCCCCGGGGATTAACGCCCCTTCCCCGGGAAGGCGAGCCAGAACAAGTGCCAACGCTTCTCGGTTATTTTGTCGTCTTCGTAGCCAGTGCCCGCCTCCCTTCCTTGCTTCGATTTAACCAACCAAGATGTCTAGGCCTGTCAGGTGAGTCCTTCGCAAAGGGAGAAAGGCCCTTGAGGCTGTTTCGGTTTTCCCTCTCGGAGGCCATCCTCGGAGCTGAGACTGAGGCACAAGCAATGCTGGCCAGGAAGTCCCACGCGAGGGAGGGAAGGCGGCCCGGACCGAGTAGGTATGGCGGGAGAGCAGAGGGGAGGGGCGTGTGCAGGCATGCAGCGTGCTGCTGCTGCTCCTCGATAGAGTTGGGGGACTACAGTACAGTATGGCACACGCCGCTGCCGCCGCCCTGCAGGTCCCTCCTTACCGGATGCAATGCTGCCCCTTAAGGTTAGCGCAAGCAAAGTCCACCATGCTTCGACTCGGGAAGAAACGGCGGCGGCGGCGGCGGCTCCTCTAGTTCTTTCAGTGCGCATCGCCAGCGAAGAGCGAACGCAGGCCAAGTCCGGCTTAGCTCGGAGGTTTGTAGGCGGTTTCACCCCGGAAAAAGAGCCAGGCGCCTAGATAATGCCGAAGTACACCAGAGTCAAAGTGTGTGTCTCTTAAGCCTTTTTTGTACAGCTTTGCTGGTACATGTGTGTTGGGACGCAGCTTCTTGGCAAGGGTGAGCAGCAGCTCATAGGGAAAAGGATTTCCCGAGGGGGGGGGTAGTGGATTATTTTAATGGGACTGATCGAGAAGCAAGGTAATTTTTCTTCCTTCGTATCAAAGGGTGCAGTTTCTTCAGACGTGAAGCAAAGCCGAACAATCTTATATTTCGCTGTGTATTACATTTAAACCTTGCTATTTCCCCAAGGAATTTGACATGTGTGGCGGCTCTGTTTAAAATTAGATATTTCAACAATCCTATGGACTGAAGATGAGCTTTCTAATCAGCATGGTGGCTGATTGAAAGTTTGAATCTACATTTTCCTGCATGGTGAAAGAAGTATGGATTTTTTGTCTGCCTTTGATAACAAACCCTTTGTATAGTATGTTAACTTGTTTTCTTGTCAGTTTTGCCAGGATGCTTTGGTCATCCTTTTCACTGCTATTCTAGGCTTGTTGAGCATGCCAGGATACTCTCTATTTTCAAGGGATTTTCCAACAGCTTTTCAGCTCAATCAGGCAGGGTAGTATGCTTCCCACCTCCATTTCCTGTAGGATATATATGAAAGACTGTCTAGTAAAAAGAGGAAGAGAGAAATTTTCAATATTTCTAATTTGGCTCTTAAAGCCAGCCAAAAAATGGAAACCTAAGATTCTATTTCTAAATATCATTTGTTGTGGTAGGACTAAAAAAGTGACTTGTCTCAAATTCTTCTGCTAAATCGGTGGCTTAACAAGAGTTAAATACAGATTGCTCCATTAAAAATTTACTCTTTGGTACACCATGGTAGCTTTTATGTAAGCTTTAAAACACATACACTGGGTTACAGCTTATTGTAATGTAATTCTCAGCAAACTGTACCATAGCCATGATGTGTGAGAATTATGGAACATATAATTAGATAAGAAAGCTCGTATATGTAATTTTGAAATTGCTGTAAGTCAACATTTTCTCTGTTTTTAGTTTTATGTCCTATTCTACAGAAATGCATTCAGTGTTTAATTTCTTCTCGTGCTAGTTGTTACCTCTGCAGATTCTAAAACATGGGATTGCTTAAAATTAACTAGCAAGTATTTCGTTAAAAAGTAGGATTACCAAATCTTATAACTTTTTCTGGTTTAAGGATAAGTAAATGTTAAATAAAAAGGCTTTATATTTCACAGTAACTTCTAAAAACTATGTAATAGGAAGACTTACGTAAGAATATATCAGATTTGGCACATTATGTATAATGATGTCCATGGGGCATCCCTAACTTAAACCTTATGAGGGTGCCAAATCTCACAGTTCAGTGTTCAGATGTTCACTGTTCTTAAAGTCCTGCAAGACTTCATAGATGGGAATGCTGGAATCTCAAATGTGGCATTCTTGTGATGTTTCTCTTTTTCTTTCTTTCTTTCTTTCTATCTATCTATCTATCTATCTATCTATCTATCTATCTATCTATCTATCTATCTATCTATCTATCTATCTATCTATCTATCTATCTATCTATCTATCTATCTATCATCTCTTATAGAAAAAATATCACCTGTACCACCATGCCAAATTGATGATGCATAATATCTTTAAAAGGATGTTGACCCCCGTCTTGTGCTGTACAACTTTTAAATATGAAGATAATGTCTTTTTTTCCTGCAGAGGGCACTGTCATTAATTTCACAAGAGAAGAAATCTGTTCTCCTTTGTTCATGGGCTTGCTTACTCTTCCTGAGTATTAATTTGGTGATCATCTGTTTTTCTTTCAATTAAAACTCAAAGCATTGATAATGATTAAAACTTATAACAGCCACATGTATGTATAGTGCTAAGAAGTAGGGCAGATGTTTTCTTTTTTTTTCTTTTGTTTGAAACAAAACTTGGAAAATCCTTCTTTGCAGAATATTTAAATTTCGATCATACATGTTATGCTAAAGTAAATTGTAAAATTTTAAGCCAAAGCGAAAATGAGATTTTAGGCCCACTTTAAACGGTAATGATGGAATCTGTCAGTAATGATGGGATCTGTTGGCAGCTGGAACAAATGAATTCCAGATTCCTTTACTTTCTTTTACTTGTGAAATGAATTAATTCTAGTGAAAATTCACAGAGTTAAAAACAAGCAAGCAGAAGAGTAAACCAGTTTGTTTAAGACTTCAGTTTATGGCAGTAGGATCAAACATGGGATTTTTCCAAAGGCTTGCTTTCCTTAGAAAAATAAATTATATGGATAGTACTGTGTAAAGATATACAGATTTCTAGTAAATGTAATCCATTTCAAATCCTTTTTATGAACATTTACTAAATCATTTTCAGTTCTTCCATGTTTTTTCCTACCTACAGAACTAAGATACAAATATGTAACTTTAACTGTACTATTTTTAATATTTGTAGCTATAAGGTATTTACATTTTTAAATGTCATAGCACTACCAAATAGGGCAGTTAGTGTTAAGTTAGATACAATGTACTATTGTTCTTAAAGAATCATTAGAAGAAATATGTTTATTAATTTCTCCAAATTGCTATAAAAAGCTTCAAATGGGATTCATTTTTCCTCCTAATCCATAATTTCTGGATATGATATACCTCTCAAATGAATTTGGAGGGTACTTTGGCAGTGCTGAATGAATTATTTGGGAATTAAATTTTAATAAAAGATTAAAGAACGTTCACCAGGCTTCTTTCTGTCCATCCTCAGTAGAATATCTGTATTTTAGGTTAGAAAGAAGAAAATACAGCTGTAAATAGTTGGTTAGGTGTTTTCTAAAATAAAAATAAGGAACCTGGAAAATGCAAACCTTTTATTAAGAAGATGGTGATTTATTGACATGCTTGAAAAATGTGTGAAATATGCTGGTAAGGATTATATTTTCATATTCTCCTAATTCACCTAGAATTAAATGTGATACTATACTTTTAATTGACAAAATGATCAATTACATGGATTTAAATTTCTTAGCAAGAAAATAAACTCTTCTGAGGAAAAGTGAAGAATTAATACAATTTGACTTGTTATTTATAATTTTTTAACTTACATTATCAGCTTAGGTTGAGATCAGAAAAGATTGAGAACTTAAATTACCTGATATGTACTTTATATTATATTAAATCATTTGTAAGTCTAAATTAACTGTGTTCATTGTAATGATTCAAATCACAAATTAAACACTGCTTAGCAATGTCATTACATAATATCTGATACAATTTAAAAAAAAATTAACTCAGTATTTTGTTTAAAGTGCTCTATAATTCAATTGTTAAAATTTATTTGTGTATTTTTTTTCTACACCAGACAACAACTTTGTAGCTTATTTTCCAACATCTGGCATAATTTGGATTTGTTATTGCTTTACTGTGATTTGTCAACATAAGGAAAATCTTACTGTGTTTTGGTTAATCAAATACAAAGCAAAGTTTAGAATGGAAAGAGCAATGCTAAAATGTTTTTAACTTCTATAAAGATTCCTTGTAGAAAAAAGTAGGTGTAAAAGGTTTTTTAAAGAAAGCTTTTTATACAATTTGGATGTTAAATTACTGCATCTTTTATCACACCTTTTTCCAAAAAGTTTTAAGACATTATAAATCATGCTATCCTGAAAGTAAATTTGATTAAAATAAAGTAATGTCATGTATATTTTTATAATTTATACAAAATCTTTACAGGTAGTCCTCATTTTACAATCACAATTGGGACCAAAAATCTGGTCATAAGTTGTTGAGGTCATAAGTTCAGGTACCCACATAACCAGACCCATTTTTCTGACATTTTTCACAGTAGTTGGTAAAAATGTTAAGCGAACACATTTCTTCTGAATGGTGTCTTTTGGGTCAAAATGGGCAAAAAACATTGTGATCATCCTCAATCAGTTATTTTCTTTTCAGTGTTTATTTTACTTGACAGAAATCAAGTATAACCACACATGAAATGCTTGTGATTGACAGAAAGTGAAAATAAAATATAGAATAGTCTCCTCTAAATCAGTGTGTTTGGTAGGTAAGTTAGTTCATTTAATTTCTTCTCCAGAGCAAACGCTAGTTTTAGAAGAAAGACATCCCTTTATATCTTCGTGAGAAAAGAAACTATTTTAATTCCCTGCATTTTTATTAGCTTCTTTGTGCAACTTGTTTTTTCAAAAAATATTTCATATTAAATGCAAAAAATGTAATCCTTGAGTTATGATAGTAATTGGGACTCAGTTACTAGATACTGGGTCATAAAGCATGATGTCACATGAGTGCATTGCTTAGCAAAACCAATCCCAGCACTTCCCATTGCTATTATTAACCAAATCCCACCAGTTGTTAGGCGAGGACACACACAATCCAGCCATTCCTGGGTTGGGCCCTCCCAATCCCAAGCTTTGGTAAAGTAAGGGACTGCCTCCTCTGCCTCTTTTTCAACTCCCCCCACCTATCTGCCTCCATCCTGTACTGTAGCATTCAGTCACAGCACCTCTGGGCCTTTACTTCCCCCCCCCACCCCTGAGGAGTGCCCCTATCAAGTGTGGGTGTTGTATCTAGCGCTCAAATTTTGATCATGTGATCATGGTGCTGTAACAAACATCAGGGACTGGGCATAAAATGCCATTCAGTGCCACTATAGCTTCAAATAGTCGCTGAACGAATGATTGTAAAACATCAACTACTGTAGAGGTATCTCAGTAGTTATTCATGAGGATGATTTTTGATGAAAAGGATTTTTTGTTTCCCAGTAGAAGTATAGTCAATACTCCTTGTAAAGCAGATGAGACACTACCATGCTCACAATGTAGGAGACTGAGGAAGTCTTGGTGGCGCAGCCGAGGTGGCGCAGTGGTTAGAGTGCAGCACTGCAGGCTACTTCAGCTGACTGCTAGCTGCAGTTCGGCGGTTCAAATCTCACCGGCTCAAGGTTAACTCAGCCTTCCATCCTTCTGAGGTGGGTAAAATGAGGACCCAGATTGTTGGGGGCAATATGCTAACTCTGTAAACCGCTTAGAGAGGGCTGTAAAGCACTATGAAGCGGTATATAAGTCTAAGTGCTATTGCTATTGTACAAGATGTTGCTAGAGAATCTGCAAAAAAATAATAATCCAAAATGGTGAAAATATTCAGCACATTTTACTCTAAGCTACAGAGTAAAGGGATTTAGTGCATTTTTTTCTACCTAAATAGGTTGCAATAAAGAATTGGTCTAACTTATGGTACAAGTATATTTCATAAATAGCCAATTTCAATAGATGGCACAAGATGCAGTGTTAAATGAGTTTGAACAGTAACAGCAATGATAATAAAAGTTTCCAAGGAAGGAGGACAAGGTGGAAGAACCTTCTAAGGTTTGTTTACAGGAGGTAAGCTTCAACCAAGGCCAGAGAGAAGACATATGTTATTGTTCAGTCACTAAGTTGTTTCCGACTCTTTGTGACCCCGTGGACCATAGCACACCAGGTTCACCTGTCTCTCAGAGTGCCCAAATTCATGTTTATTGCGTCAGTGACATCTCATCTAACCTCTAACCATCTCATCCTCTGCTGTCCCCTTTTCCTTTTGTCTTCAGTATTTCCCAGCATCTGGGTCTTTTCCAGTGAGTCTCTCTTCTCACTAAGTGACCAAAGTATTTGAGCTTCAGCTGCAGTATCTGTTCTCCCAAAGAACAATTAGGGTTGATTTCCTTTAGAATTGACTGATTGATCTCCTTGCAATCCAAGGAACTCTCAAGAGTCTTCTCCAGCACCACAATTCGAAAGCATCAATTCTTCGGCACTCCGCCTTCCTTAATGGTGCAACTCTCACAGTTACACATTACTACTGGGAAAATCATAGCTTTTGACTATATAGACCTTTGTCGGCAAGGTAATAGCTCTGCTTTTTTTTATGCTGTCTAGGTTTGCCATAGCTTTTCCCCTCAAGGAGCAAGCGTCTTAATTTTATGGCTGCAGTCACCGTCTGCAGTGATCTTGGAGCCAAAGAAAATAAAATCTGTCACCACTTCCATTTAATGTTGAGTTTCAATCCAACTTTTGTATTCTCCTCTTTCACCCTCAAGAGAGACTTTACTTCCACTTTTACTTCCACTTCACTTTCTGCCATTAGAGTGGTATCATCTGCATATCTGAGATTGTTGATATTTCTCCCAGCAGTCTTAATTTCGGCTTCTGATTCATCCAGTCCGGTATTTCGCATGATATACTCTGCATATACTCTGTTAAATAAGCAGGGGGACAATAAACAAACTTCTTGTACTTTTTCCCTATATTGAACCCATCACTTTTTCTATGTGTGGTTCTGCTGCTTCTTGACCCACATAGAGGTTTCTTAGGAGACATGTCTGGTACTCGGATCTCTCTCAGAGCTTGCCATAGTTTGTTGTGGTCCACACAACAAAGGCTTTAGCATAGTCAGTGAAGCAGAAGTACGGTAGATGTTTTTCTGGAACTCCCTTGCTTTCTCCATAATCCAGCAAATGTTGGCAATTTGATCTCTAGTTCATCTACCTCTTTGAAACCCAGCTTGTACTTCTGGTAGTATCAGTTCACATATTGCTGCAGCCTACTTTGTAGGATTTTGAGCATGACCATGCTAGCATGTGAAATGATTGCAGTAGTACTGTAGTTTGAATATTCTTTGGTATTGCCCTTTGAGATTGGAACATTAATTTCCAATCCTGTGGCCACTTCTGAATTTTCAAATTAGCCGGCATATTGAGTGCAGCACTTTAACAGCATCATCCTTTAGGATTTTAAATAGTTCAGCTGGAATATGGTCACCTCCACTAGCTTTGTTGTTGGTAATGTTTCCTAAGACCCACTTGACTTCACACTCCAGAATGTCTGGCTCGAGATCAGCAGGATAGAATTGATGGAGCTAGCTGTGATGTAAATTATCTCATGTTGAAATCTAGGCTGTATGAATTTGTTCTAGGGCAGGGGTGTCAAACTCGCGTCGTCATGTCATCACATGACAAATCGTGACTTTTTTCCCCTTTGCTAAAATAGGGGTGGGCATGGCCAGCACATGACGAATCCGGCCTGCGGGCTGCAAGTTTGGCACCCCTGTTCTAGGGTGTGAGGTTGGGGACTGAGGGAAAACTTAGTCACCATGGTGACACTGTTTCTGAAAGTTATCTTTTTAACTTTCTTCTGGATCTCCAAATTAATATTTAAAATGAATCAAATAATGTGCAGTCTAGGAAAGATAACTTTTACCATATATTTCCTACCAGATGAGGCTGCTGAAGAAATGAGGTGACCACTTGCCTCGTCCCTAGTACAGGTAGTTCTCGACTTACGACCACAATTGAGCCCAAAATTCCTGTTTCTAAGTGAGACAGTTAAGTGAGTTTTGCCCCATTTTATGACCTTTCTTAACACAGTTGTTAAGTGACACTGACTTTCTCTAGACTTTGCTTGTCGGAAAATTGTAAAAGTGATCACATGACCCTGGGACACTGCAACCATCATAAATATTAAGTCAATTACCAAGAGTCCAAATTTTGATCATGGGAATGCTGCAATGGTCATAAGTATGAAAAACAGTCATAAGTCATTTTTTTCAGTGCCGTAATTTTGAATGATCACTAAACTATTATAAGTCAAGGTCTACCTGTATCCCAGAGAAAAAAGAGGTTTGCTTTGAAATGGTTGGTAGTAACAAACTCTGGGCTTCTCCCAGAAGTTATGAGAACAAGAGGAGTCAGAAGATAGCAGAGTTGTGAAATGTGTGCACAGCTCATTACAAGCTCCAGCATTTCATTTATTGGCTTCTGAAGCACCAGTGACATCATAAACTCAACATTATGTAGAAAAGAGTTAAAAGAAGCTTAGAAGTAGAAATGTTATATACCCACACATCATTGTGTTAAATGTGCAGATTTTTAAAAAAAATTGCTTAGTACCATTATGATTATTAGCTATCACTATCTTATCCAAATTATACTAGATTAGTGAACCATATATTGTATACATACATGTATATATGAGTGTGTGGTACATATTGTATTAAAACCTGTTTTTAATTTGTCAGCTTTTGATGCTGGAGGAGCCATGATCATTAAATTGCCATGTTCTGTCATAATTTTATAGTAAGCTTATATTAAAAAATCTTACCAAATGATTATGATTTTTACATAATATAATTCTTAATACATTTTAAGCACTCCAAACTCATAAAAATAGTCTGAACTAGAAGATGCAAATCTTCAATGTGAATAATTATAAGAAAAATATTTAAAATTATATCTGAGGAGTCAACTACAAATTATACTGCATTTGAAAATTATTTTTATCTTTAAAGTTGAGCTGCTTTAATATCAGTAGAAAACAAATTTCTCTTGTATTTTTCCAGGTCCTTTTCTCAAAATTTCACCTAGTCTATTATAAATGAATAGAAATTTAGAAAATTGAACATTCTGACACTAAAGAACAGTGGGTATAAAGAAGACAAACAGTATTTAGACTGAAAAATCCCTTATACACACAACTCTTTAACACCTAGAGCAATTCTATATGTTCTGACTCTAGAATCAAGTGATTTATAATTACTCAGTGGATTGAAGAGCTTAAAATAAGCTTAATGCAGTTTAACAAAGCAAGATCATACACAACCCCAAAAGGAAGTCATGGGCGTGAACATTTAGGTGAGATGACTGACCTAATTGGCTCATTCACAGTATCCAAACACTACCCTTTAAAAAATAATTTCTATCCCTAGTTTGTACCATTGTGTATAGGCAGTCCTTGAATTAAAACCATTTGTTTAGCAACCGTTCAAAATTACAACAGTATTGGGGGAAAAAGGATTTATATCTGGTGCCCAAAGTTGCAGTTCTTCCTGCACCCCATGACCATGTGATCAAAATTCAAATGGCAGCCAGCAGGGGCGCTGCAACTCCCCACACCCTCCTAATCTCCCTATCCCCCCCAGCTATGCTCTTTGGTTACCTCTGAACAGTGGCTCTTGGAGACCATACCAGGGCTGGGACTGAAGTAGAGGCTCAGGGCCTTCAGCAATCCTACTCAGCTGTCTTCCCCGTAGCCAGCCATGTCAGTCCCATTGTCCAAAGCTTATTCTCCAAATAGCCTGGGAAAGACCAGAAGGTTTCTGAAGGATTGTGAGAATGGGATTGCACAATTTGGACAAGGAAGAAGGCCTGGTAGGGCCAGCAGCTCCCTCAAATACAGCTGGTATACTTCATGACAGCAAGAAAAAAAACTGGTAAAGGTCATCCAGGTGCAGGAGAATCTGTGGAGCACAGAACGGCTGTGTGCAGAAATTGTGACTGCGCAGAGATGCTGGTGTGGTTTGCCACAATGTGGGCTTAAAGCAATATTTCTCAGTAACAGCACTGGGGCTGAAGTTCAGATTGGCAGTTGCCTGAGGTGAGACTGCTGAAAGACCAGGCCTCTATTCCAGCCCTAGCCCTGGCACTGCTGCCATGTGCCACTGGAGGGCAGTCAAAAGGGCAGTGATTCTCTCAACCCTCCTGTGCATTCCACGCTCCTAAGTAATGTAGTCATGTGATTTCCTTATTTTACAACTGCATTGTTTAGCAGCAGAAATTCCAGTCACAATTGTAAATTTAAAACTACCTTTATGTATCGAAAATATATATCTGGATGGACAAATGATGCTGAACCCTAAGTAGAAACTAGATAAGGCATTCATGGAAGTGGTTAGAAGGTATATTCAGGAACTAATGAAAATATTTCTGATGATAGATGAATTCTGTATCTAATCCAGAATCTAGTCTTTTGTGGGAAATTACATGTTCTCTCATTAAAGATGCATTCATATAACTTGTACCAAAATACATTCCAGTGTTTTGCCTAAAATTGGATTGTAATTTGATTATACTTACTTGTTTTTAATGAGAATGCACTAAGAGAATTATGTATGTAATAAGAGTGAAATAAAGTCACTGGATAAAGTGTCAGATTTGTTTTTTAAATATCTCTGGAATTAAGAATGTTACCTGAATTTTGAATACCTTTATAGTTCGGGAATATGTATAAAGCATTTGAAATTATTTTTTGCTACCTATTACAAATTATAACCCCTTTTACAATGGGTGCATTTATACATCAGAGGAAGTCATATTTTGTTTTGTTTTAGAATGGTCACATTTTTTTCTAGAAAGAATATTCAAGTGTTTAATATGTGATTTTCACTCCCAACCATGTTTGTTTTGAAGATTAAATTGTGATATGAAGTTTGTTGGAATTTTGATATACAATAGTTCATTCCCTAGCTATATGAAATTAAAAATATGTACAACAGTATTTCTGCTCTCTTCAGTTGTTGTTATTTGATTGCCATATTGTTAGACTATGTATAAATATTTTCAAATATTCACTAATCCAGGAATCCTGCCTATGTCAATTACTGTTGCTAATTAGACCTATAGCATCAGTCAGAAGCAAGTGTTAGCTGTATTATAAACTGTTTCTGTTGATCAACTGCTGGAACTTTAGGCATTTCTGAATATAGAGAGCAATGAGAAATGTCACTAAGGTAGTATATCATGTATTTACATCCTGCAGGAACTAGGGAATACTCCCTTCATGTCATCTGAATTCCCTGCAAGTCTTCTATCTGGGTGAATTTATGGAGAAAAAAAGCTATTAAAATATTCCAAAATATATGTTTACTTTATTGACCAATTTTTTTTTTAATTAGTCAAAATCTCAGATGATGGAATTACTGTATCATGGCAACTGTAATTAATATTTATGTGTTTTCTTTGTATTGAAAATCAATTCTATATGGTGTAATTTTTTCAGTGTCTCCCAAGTTAATACTTTTTTCTTCTCTTTCAGGAACAGAAAAGTAGTAGACTACTCACAGTTTCAGGAATCAGATGACGCAGGTAACTATCAATTCCTAAGCAAAACTTTTCTACTATTATGAAAAGCGACGGGCAACAAATGTTTGAAAAATAGTTTGTATATTTTAGTTGGGGGCTATGCTTAAGTGATTCTTTGAGATGTTTACCCAGATCTTTTTAGATAAAGCTGCTTAGTTTCTATGATTCTAGAAAGTTTATTCTATTGGCTCAGAAATGGCAATCCATTAACATTTCTGGAACCTATACAGTTTATTTCCTTTCTTGGATAGAAAGATGGCATGCTCCTGTAATTTCATAGTGACCAGAATTGTTGTTGTGTTTTTTAGTAAGGGCAAAACATAGTAAAATTCCATATTATTGTCATCTTTTCAATTTTATTATAAATTGTATTAGATTTTTATAAAATAAGAAACAAGACCTTAATAATAAAACAAAATATATGTAGCTCAGTGTTGAACTATGAAATCCTTGATGCTCTCTGAGTTTGGTTCTTCAGTTCATTGTCAGGGTAATTACAACAGAGATTTGCATGCAAGTATTATAATTTTGGCTTACATTTTTAATTTTCCTAATAATGTTCAACATGGGATTTCTTTTCACATTTGCCTATATTGGGTCAATATTTTTATCTATCATAATTTTAATACACTTTTTCATTCATTCCGTGTGCTCAATCTCAAACTGCCAATTTAAGTGTGTTTAAGGTTTTGTTTTGTTTTGTAGAGGTTTGCTTTGCTTTGCTTTATTTAGAATTTGTTGTTTTGTGTGTATGTGGTTTTTTTCTTTGGTTTTTGCCTCGGCATTCTTCACTTTACCTCTGCTTGCACATGTTATTGTTATCTTTATTTACTTAAACTGGAGATATCCTTTTGAATATCTTTGTTTTTATTTGAATTTTCTTTAAATAATATAATCTCATCAAAAACCTTGGTTATCTTATTGATACTGTTGAGTTAAATTTGTGAGATAGAATTCTTCCAAAATTCACAGCAATGGAAATTGTGGCTGGAGAATTCATACATCTCATGGGTATCTGCGTTCTTGAAGGCTGTTGTGTGGTTTTATCTCTCAATGTGACTGAGTTAAGTTTTACTTTCTTGAAGAATTAAGAATGTTGCTTGACATTCTCGGTATTCTTTCCAGCTCATTCTTACTCACTCACTCACTTATAAATGCAAGAAAATATAGCAAATTTAAAACTGCAGAAAAGAACAGCAGAGACTACAAAATGCTATTTAAAAAAAAACAGCAACCCTGGATTTTCAGTAGTTCTGATCAATATTTAATCAGCTGTTTTTATTAGAATAGTATATTTAATGGTGATTTTTAAGTTAAACTGACAGACTTGTAAATCACTTGTTTATTAATTCTGCTTAATCTTGTTTACTGTGTAGATGAAGAATATGGTAGGGATTCAGCCCCTCCAGCAAAGAAAATACGTTCATCACCAAGAGACGCAAAAAATAAGAGGAGGTCTGGAAAAAATTCTCAGGAGGACAGGTAAGCTGGAGATAGTTTTCTAGTGGTTAGATTTGGTGTGTGCCATTTGTCTCTGTGCTTGTGTATCTATCTAGAGGCTATATATTCTATTAGCTTACCTTAAAGACAGTAAGTAGAAAGTATGAATTCTATAACAATGTTCACTAACCTACAAATTGTGTCCAATTAGAAAGTGTTGAATTTTAAAGTTTTGTAACATTGAACATGGAAAGATAGCATGTTCTAGTTGTTAAACTACAGCTCCTAGTTTCCTTTACTATTAACAATTATAACAGGTTGCTGTGGGCAATAGTTCATCACATCTATAAGGCATATCTTTCCAATTCATGCTTTGTTTTCATGATATCAAAGACCTGCAAAATCATAATACTTTTGAGCATATTTTAATACATGATATTAATCTTTTATTTTGGTCTGGATGTAGCTTTAGGGTATTTATTTCTGCATGATTGGATTATTTACACTGTTTTATAATTGGGGGGTGTGTGCGTGTGCACACAAAGAACCAGCGAAAATGGATGGCAGAAAAAGACCTAGTGATCCATTGAATCTGTCCTTTGAGGTATTTCTTGGGATTGATTAATTATTTTTGTTGGATGGACATGACTTCATCCCAAGCAAGTTTAAACTCAGTTACTGATAATTGATTATCTCTGCTGGAAGTTGGTTCCAAGATTCTACTATTCTTTCTGTGAAGTAATACTTTCAAACATTACTTTTTAAATTCCCTCCTATCAGTTTATTGATGTTTGCTTATATAGAAAATTAGAAGCTTATTCAGCCCCTTAATATATTTTAGGGTTTCAGTTATTTCTCCCCTTCTGACTGTACATATTCAGTTCCTCCAATCTCTCCTGATATGTTTTGTCCCTCAGACCTTGTACTATTTTGTTATTCATATCTAGACTTACTCAACCATATCAATATCTTTTTTAAAGGGAGGTCTCCAGAACTGGATACAGCATTCCAAATGGGGTCTGACTAAAGCCCTATATAGTGTGATTAGACCCTAATATAATATGATTCTACATTTTAATTATTTGAATTAATTGTGAAACTAGGCAATTAAAAATTCAATCGAAGAAATGAGTGTTTGCCAAATGTACATTTAGAGAATAAACATTAAGAGGAGGAAATATAGGAGACAATAATTTCCTATGTTATAAAGGAAGAAAATAGCATTCACTTATTGAATTTTAGTATCACCTAAAGCAATGGTGATATTTCCACCTCATGGTTTTATCATTCACAACATTTTAAGGGGTATTAAAGATAACAAACATTGCCTCTAGAGACATCACCAATTTATAGTAAATACTAAGCATTAAAAATGGATTGTACAGGTAGTCCTCAACTTACAACCACAATTGGGAATGTAACTTCCATTGCTAAGCAAGGTGGTCATTAAGTGAGTTGTGCCCAACTTTATGATCTTTTTAACTGCCAATGTTAAGTGAATCTGTCTTCTCCCATTGTCTTTGTTTGGAAGCTGGTTGGGAAAGTTGTAAATAGTGATGACATGACCCAGGGTGCTATAATCATGGTAAATACATGCCAGTTGCCAAGCATCAGAATTTTGATCAATTGGCCATGGGTAGCTACAACAATTGTAAGTGCAAGGACCAGTTGTAAATCGCTTTTTTCAGCATATCATTGAATGAGCACTAAACGAATGGTTATAGTCAAGGACTACCTGTACTGCTAATACAAAATAGGCTACGGAATGGTATTTAAAGCATAATAGATATGGGGGGGGGATTTAGAAAAACTTATTAATTCTGTTCTGTTTTTCTTATTGTAAGCAGAAGAGCTGGCTGTCCAAAATCATTTGGCACCACTTAAATATGAAAATAACCCAAAAGAAAATCAATAAGCAAACAGCCAAAATGCCATTTTTGTTTTATATAACTTAACTTATATAGCTTAACTTTTTCCATTCCATATCACAGTTTATCAATACAAGATTTAAGAAAATAAAGGGGTATGAAAATTTTGTATAAAGTTTACATTTGTCCAAATTATTAAAATTCTATTAAAGTACCGTATTTTTTTGGAGTATAAGACGCACCTTAGTTTTGGAGGAGGAAAACAAGGGGGGGGGGTTGATTCTGCCTCTGCCTACCAGCATCCATCGGTATTCATCTGGCTAGCGTCCTTGCAGCAAACAGCAAACGGCCTGGTCAGCTTCAGCACATTATTGCAGCCTGATTCAGCAGGAGCAGCTGATTGGCGGGTGGATCGGCCTCCTGGAATACCCCCAATCAGCTGCTCCAGGCTGCAGGGATTGCCACAGACCATCGCTGCCTCTGTGTCTCGCATTTTCGGGTTGTTCTAGGCGGCGGGGATCCTTACTTCCACTCGGATTTTGATAACGAGCAGCACAGATCTTTTTATCCATTTAAAACAAACCCTATCACCCTATGTGCATTTAACGAGGGGGTGGGGTGGAGTATGATTTTCATGGGGGCAGAAGAGGGACTTTGCACCGAAGGCTCCACTCCCGAGACGCCCCCGTCTTCCTACCTATAGCTGTAGGCGTTGAAAGCCTGGCTTTTTCACAGCAAGGCCCGATAGAGACTCAGCACTTCAGTCCTCCTGGATGCTGCCATCTCGTAAACATGCTGCCGGGCTTCCCAGCAAGCCCCCTGCACCTTTGCTGCCTCGGTCGGAGCCTGATTCCCGAAGCGGCCCTGGGAAGCGCGGAGGTCGGGACTCGGTTGGCGAAGCAGACACTGCGGAGGAGGCGTAAGGCAAGGCGGCTTGCTACTCTGCCTGCCCCTTCTCCAGGCGGAGGGCTTCTGCTCCTGGCCCAGGAGACGGATCTGGCCAGGAGGAAAGAGAAGGTGAGTCTGCGGAGAAGGAGGGCGCGCCACTCGGCAATGTGCATCGGGGAGGAAAGCATTTTCAGGCGTCAGCACCGGCTGGAACCGCCCGCCGCCTCAAATGTGATGCTCTGTTTTGGCCTCCGCAAGCCTCGTTTTTTGAACCTGGGAGGAAAACATTTTCGGGGGGCAGCACCAGCCGCACGCCCTGTTTTTTGAATCGGGATGGGGATCGTGGCGCTGCCGCCCGAAAACGCTTTCCTCCCCAATTCCAAAAACGGGGCATGCGGAGGCCAAAAAAGTGCATCGTGTTTCAGGCGGCGGGTGGGTCCAGCCGGCGCCTGAAAATGCTTTCCTCCCCAATGCTCATCACAGTTGCTTGCCTTTATGAAAACGCGGCGGCAGCGGTTTTCGGCCGGTTCCAAGAAGCACCCTAACCGCTGCCACCGCTGATCTCCAAGTGTGCAGAGACCGAAAACACGATGCTCGTTTTTGGCAATCCCCGTCGCCTGGAACCGCATGAAAACCGCCGTTCCAGGCAACAGGGATTGCCAAAAATGAGCATCGTGTTTTCGGTGTCCGCACGCTGGGAGATCGGCGGCGGCAGCTGTTAGGGTGCCGCTTGGAACCAGCCGAAAACCACCGCCACCGCGTTTTCATGAGGGCGCACGGCTCTGCGAATTGCATCGGGGAAGCGGGGAGGAAAATGCCCGAAAACGCAATGCATGGAGGCGAGGCTCTTTTTCCTCCCCGATTCCCCGATGCAATTCGCAGAGCAACGCGTGCCCTCTTCCTCCTTTTCCGCAGACTCACCACCTCTTTCCTCCTGGCCAAATCCGTCTCCCGGGCCAGGAGCAGAAGCCGACCGCTCTCCGCCTGGGTTGTCTGGAGAAGGGGCAGGCCAAGCGGCGAGCAACCTTGCCTTACACCGCTCGCACAGAAGTGCCCACTTCGCCAAACGAGTCCCGACCTCCGCGCTTCCCGGGCCGGTTGCGGAATCGGGCTTTGACTGAGAGAACAAAGGTGCAGGGGCTTGCCGGGAAGCCCGGCACCGTGTTTACGAGATGGCAGCGTCCAGGAGGACTGAAGTGCTGTGTCTCTATCGGGCCTTGCTGCGAGAAAGCCAGGCTTTCTACGGCTATAGGTAGGAAGATGGCGTCTCGGGAGTGGAGCCTTCGGTGCAAAGTCCCTCTTCTGTCCTCATGAAAATCATACCCCACCCCACCCCCTCCAGTTAAATGCGCGTAGGGTGATAGGGTTTGTTTTAAATGGATAAAAAGATCTGTGCTGCTTGTTATCAAAATCCGAGTGGCAGTGAGGATGCCGCCGATCCCCGCTGCCTGGAACTGCCCGAAAAGGCGACGTGCGGAGGCCAAAAATGTCTGAAGGGTGGGGGTGGGTGGGCGGGGCTAGCTTTGGAGTATAACACACACCCAAATTTTCAGCCTCTTTTGGAGGGGGGAAGGTGCATCTTATAGTCCGAAAAATATGGTGTGTTCCTTCCACTTCCATCAGGAAAGATGAGGGAGGAAGCACTTATAATCTTCAAATGTGTAAATAGTTGAGGCAGCAGAGAAGCCATGGTGAAGAAAAATTTACTGAAACAACCTAGGATGAATTGTAGACAGGTCAAATCATGGATTGACAATTTTCCAGTCTTGGTGTAACCATGAAAGGGATGTGAAGAGTCATTGGCATGTTGGCATGGCACTTCACTGAAACATCTTAACAAAATAGTTTATACCAAGATCATGTGTTCTTTTTCTGATTTTAAGTCATGGGAAAAGTGAATATTAAGAAGCACTTCCTTTCTTTTCTTGTCCTAAATAAGAAAAATTAAAACTGGTAGTGTGCATAAGATACACACTTGGAACTTATTGAATAAAATCTGAATAGTTCCAGTTTAATTTTCAACTGGCATTCCTAAATTGCATTTTTTCAGAAATGTTTTTGCCAAGTTATTAAAACTTTTGCTTTCTCTGTAAATCAGACTTTATTTAGAAAGCTATGACATTGATGAACTTCAGACAAATACACCCTTAGAACTGAGATTTCACAGTTAAGCTGCAAGTTCCCTTCATTATCCAATTTTTCATCTTAAAGGAGTGACATAATTGAAAACTAGCTTACTATTGATTGATTGATTGAATGAATTAATTAATAAAACTAATACAATTTTGTATTATGGCCATTAAAACATTTAGTTGCTTCTCTGGGAGTGTAATAACATCACAGCAATCTTTCTGGAAATAATTTAAATTTGTTTTCCTTTTTGTAGTGAAGACTCAGAAAAGGACATGAAGACAAAGAGAGATGATTCACATTCAGCTGGTAATTACACCATTTTTGTAATTTGATGGCAGTTTGATCAGAATATGTAATCAATGATTTTACTTTTACTATTGCCTGAAACCTTTAATGCTTTTGGTTTAAATCATCTACTTATTTCTGATATGTGGAATTAATATTTGAATAGTTAGCGCCATGTGATTTGTTTCTCTGTAGCACAGAGGTGGGAAACCTGTTGCTGAATTACAACTCCCTGCATTCTTCAACACTGAGCAGAGCCATACTATTTGGGAGTGTATGGGAATAAGCACAACTTTCCCATGGCTGCTATAGCCAATTTCTAAGAATATTTATATTTCTATTATTATTATTATTATTATTATTATTATTATTATTCCATCTTTTTTTCTCAGATGAAGATTTTGGCAGTGAGGATGATATAGGAGCAGGTGATGGTAAAGCTGACAGTGACTATGAAAGCTCTCAAAAGAACAAAAAAGGAAAAAAAGTGAAGCCTGACAAGAACAAAAAAGCTGCTCCCAGATCTAGAAAAAGGGCTGCAGGTAATGTCTTCCAATGATGTGTTTAAAAGATAACATCATTTAATATCTATCTGATACATAGTGTTATGAAATGTTCATAATGTTTCATGAAATCTTAAATCATTGGAATTTAAATAACTAATTTGAAGTACAGTATGTAAGTAATCGTGTGTGTGTGTGTGTGTGTGAGAGAGAGAGAGAGAGAGAGAGAAAACTGGTAAAATCAGAACTAAATCAAGTTGTTCCTTGATCTGAGGCATGTTGAAGGTAAACAAAAAAATATGTCATAACATACAGATGAATAAAATAGAATTTAAACTGTATGTTGCCTGTTTAGTTTATTTTGATCTCTCTACCCACTGTTTTGGTTCTGATTTACTTAGTATAGTATCTTAACTCTTGTTCATATTTTCCCATAAAGGTTTGCTTAGTTCAAAAAGCCAAATAGCAATAGCGCTTAGACTTATATACCACTTCACAGTGCTTTACAGCCCTCTCTTAAGTGGTTTACAGTCCTCAACAATCTGGGACCTCATTTTACCCACCTCGGAAGGATGGAAGGCTGAGTCAACCTTGAGTCTGGTGAGATTCGAACTGCCAAATTGCAGGCAGCTGGCAGTCAGCAGAAGTAGCCTGCAGTACTCTACTCTAACCACTGCACCAACACAGCTCAAATGAAGGAAATTGAAGTGGCTCAAGAGTAATAATTATCTTTGCTTTTGATTTATAGTATAATGTAGATGACAATTGAGGTTGGATGTTGCATTACTAGGAATATTTTGCATCAAAACATTCAGAATAATTACAAATTGCAAGCTATTAGATACAGGTAGCATTCAGTGAACTCCACTCCATTGTGGAAAGTTGGACTTCTATTTCTACCTATTTATTTCTGCCTGTTGGAGATGTATATAGAACAAACAATATTTAGTGATCTTTCTGATTTTATAACAGAGGATAGTGAGGATGAGAAAGAAGATCACAAAAATGTGCGTCAGCAGCGGCAAGCAGCATCCAAAGCTGCTTCCAAGCAAAGAGAAATGCTAATGGATGATGTGGGCAGTGAGGAGGAAGATCAGGAAGAGGAAGAGACACCATTTCAGGAAAGTAAGTGACATTCAGAGATGCATGTATAGATATATGGAAAGTAAGAATGAATTGTCAGTCTGCAGCCACATTAATTGTTCAGACAACCAAACGTGATATTTCATCATCTTAAATATGACATTCATTTCATTGTTGATATATTCAATATCCAGGATGTCTATTGGCAGCAAAGAGGATTAAAAATATGCTATCCCTAAAATTCAGGACATAAAAACTTTTCAGACCATGGCAATTTTTTAGGTAATATTCTGCTAGAAAAATGCAAAGAATATAAAAATGCCACTCATCACTGTTTTACCTTCAGCACTGGGCAATAGTCTGAACAGTCTAATTTTATTATAAGTACCATCTTATCTGGCTTCATGATACAGTGAAGGGCTTCAAATCTTTATCTTCACAGTTAGAATAAACCAAAAGTTTTTAAAAAAATTGTGTTAAAATACCTGCAGTACAACTTTCTAACTTGTCTGTTGTATAAATTGATAGATTCTTGCTCTAAATGGTGAAAGGTGGGGAGCCATGAGAAATTTGCAGTGAATGTATCAAATAAACAGAAACCCAGTGAATCTGTGAACTGATGAACTAGAATCATGGAAACCTGGATTCAAAACCTGGAAATCTGTTTTAGGAAGAGTAAGATACTCTTTCTATATAATAAGTTACTGATATTGACTGCAAAGGGCACTTCTACAACTTGCTACAAGATGGAAGACCATATTGAACAAGAAAGGAATCATGACAGGCTGGGAAGGGCTTTGATGTAGAACTACAACAGCTGTTGTAAAAATGGTCAGGCTTTGAGCCTTAATTGCTTTTGAGGGAAAGAGAAATTTGCCTATGCAACTGCTATTTAAAATAATAATACTACTTATCACAAGCTCTAAAGCAGATTTACATGAGGAAATACTGAGGCGCAGAAGTCGTGATTTCTCCAAGTTCTAGCAAGTGTGTTACAGGATATAGAAGCCAAGAATACTGACTCCTATCTCTTGATCAACCTACCAGACTCTCCCTCATTCTGTCTCTCTTCCAAGTGAACAAGAACAGCTCTTCTTAGAGACATTTCATTCCTCTCTCTCTGCACAGAAGATTCTGGCAGCGATGAAGACTTCCTTGTGGAAGATGATGATGATAGTGACTATGGCAGTTCTAAAAAGAAGAATAAAAAAGTGGCTAAGAAATCGAAACCAGAAAGGAAAGAAAAGAAAATGCCTAAACCAAGACTAAAGGCTACAGGTGAGCTTAGCTTGCTTCAAAAGTTCTTATTTTACACCCATTAAGAATAACAGAATGAAATGTGTTGTTTGCAAGTACTTATATTTTCTCAGCTCTTCATCTTGTGTGTGCTTAGAAGGATATGAATCAAATTCTCAATGTTAAATCCAGATTTGTGGGTGATATAATTGAATAGACTACTAAAAGTTCATTTGTGGATTATTCCTTTTTCAAAGAATCAGAATTCTGATTGGATTTGGATGGGATTCTTCTGATGTTATCATTGTTAGTATTATGTTCAGACCACTTGCCAGTGCTGATTAAAACAAGTGATATTAGTGTCTTTTAGACCCCACAAGTGGTATTATTTCATTCTATTTGAAAAGAGAACAGTGTTGCTCATTTTGACATGTACAGATACTTACAGAACTACATATATCTTCAAATATACAATACTTATTTGGTTACATGTTGCTTATTAAAAATTCACCTTGGATGAAAAAATGTATAGAATTGTATTTTACTTCCTACCCATATGTCTATTTATCCTCAAAAATGCTGTTGCCTTCTATATTTACAGTAGAAAGCCCTACTGTAGCAAAACTGCTTTCATTATTATCTTTTTGCTGCTAATGTTATGAAAAATTGGAAGGCAAACATTGTCAACCAACACTTAGTGTCAGAAAAATTACTCACAGGCTGCCTGTACTTTACTATTAAAATATAGATAGTATGAGCTCAACTTGATTCTTTGCTAAATAAGGATCCTGCATGTTTTCATAATAGTACTGGCTGTGTTAAAGAATTAATGTGTTTTATTAGATGATTAGAAAGCAGTATTTAGAGTTGCTTTGGATAGCGAGATGAACAGCTTTATAAACTGAAATGAATAAATTTAATAAATAAAAATCCCTTTGATTTGGAGTATGGGCATCTTCACCATTAAAAATGTGACGTAATAATCAAATATTTTACTATTGTTTTGATGCTTTTCTTCAGTTACACCTAGTCCGGTGAAGGGCAAAGGAAAGGGAGGTCGTTCTACAGCTTCAAAGACATCAAAAGAAAAAACCCCATCCCCTAAAGATGATGATGATGATGAACCTGAAAGTCCTCCACAAAAGAAGAAATCAGTTAGTCCTCCTCCAGACAAATCTGGGGATGAAGGGTCTGAAGATGAAGTCCCGTCTGGTGAAGATTAAACGGTGGTGTGGGAGAGAAACTTTTTTGAGAGAGAGTAAGGAAAAGAGGATATACTTAGGGGTAGAACATGGTTTTGGTTGTGGCTTAACTATTGGGCTGTGAATGCCACTTTTACTTTAGTTGTTTTAATAGTACAATTCTTCTGTTTTGTTTTTTAAAAAAAACCTTTATGTTTTGATGTCACAGTCTCTATTGGCCATTCCGTTCTCCCCAACAAATCTGAAAGCCATTTAGATTTAAATTAACAGCTAACTAAAGATATATTTTTGAAAGCTTACTACAGCTGTTAAGCAATAAGATTGAAGCTGACACTTGGAGATCATTGTTAACAAATAGAATAGATTTTCCAAAGCTGAGAAGGCAATTTGCTTAATTGAATCTAAAACCAATAGATTATTGCATATAGCATTTTTGTTGACGTAAACCCATCCTTTGTACCTGAATTATTTTGAATTCCATTATGCATTGCAAGTTCTAATTCTCTGAATCTTTTGGCTTCCACTGTTTATCTTAGTGGCCAAGGTTATTTTAGTAACAATTTAGTCTGATCTGTTCCAGGCTTTGAGAAGGTCATACCTGTTCATACCATTTATATCCTTTGTTAGGACAAAGATTTAGGACAAACATTTCCATTGGCCAAAATGCATTAATATCCTTCCAGCTTATTCTGAAATTTCTGTGCTTTTTCTGCTTTCTTTCCATAAAGTTTAATTTCATTGAGAAATTCTGGAAGCTGGAATAACTGCTTTAAAATTTTTGAGCAATGCACTGAATGAGTGATTACACAGTATCATTTTCAACCACTGGGTATTCATTTAAATATATTTCCCTTCATATTTCACAAAGTTGGAATACTCTGCTTCTATAACATAATGTGTTTTTTACCATACCCTTCACTGTTTACTTCCCTTTCTGAAGAGAGAGCGCTGGTTCATAACCAGGCCTTATTTTTGGTTAGCAGAAGCTGGATACCCAGGCTAAACAAGAAACAGGGTGTAAACTGGAAGACATGATTGATACAACAGCAATCCTGCCAGAATTAACATTTTAGTACCTATGCTTATATACTGTAATATTTCTGCTTATATACTGTAAATTTATAAAAAGTCAAGTGGATAGCAACCCCAAAAATATTCTCTTTGTAGTCTAGGTCTATCTAATAAGTATGACAAAGCCAAAGTGAAAATGAAGCATAATTTTGGTTTTCTCTTTCTTTCTCACATGCGCATACATACTCACAAACCCAACAAAGTATAATTTTATATTTCAAAAATACTTGGCTTATCCCCCCTTTTTTTATTTAAAGCAATCTACTTGTGTCTATGATTGGTTCAAATATAAATCTTGGTCGTTTAGCAAAATAATACACACATCCTGGCTGAAGTGATATCTTTGATCTAGATGTTGGCTTAATAATTTTTGAACAATATCTAGAAAGTAAAAATGCTTTGAATTTCTCCTTGGACAGAAGCTAATCTGGGCGGAGTAATTTTTGCCAATTTAATTGAGATTTAAATGTTGAATGGTTATAGTGAAGTATTACGTCTGAATTCTGAGTTCAAAACAGACTTATCACATCCTACAAATTAAATACTTGGTGACCTAGTATATGCAGTTGATCCAAATGTGCAGGTATTGGAGTGATTATCTCTTAATTATTATGGTCAGCCAGCAATATATATTTTTGCTGCTGATTCAGATTTGTTTTATATAATATGCATTTTTTTTCTTTCTGTGCTTTCGCTAACAGATACAACTGTGTGTAATAAGAATTGGGTTGCCATTTAGGTTCTTCCTCTGTTTTTCTTCCAGATAAATGATGGCAATTGGATTTCTTAATCCTAAATCAAATGCTGTGCTTTCACTGATCCTTGCATTTAACACCTGGACAAAAATATTTTCAAGGTTCCTGAAATCTCTTAATTCAGATAGTAGTTTGGCCTTTTTCCATTTGATAAACAATCCAGAGACTGAACATTAATTTTCCCCCTACTGTTCACATAGCAGCAAAGTAATATTTTAAATATTTCATTCTATTTTTCAGTCTTCTGTCTCTCTGTGCATATTGCTTTTATGTGAGGTATTCTAGGGATTCAATAGCTATATTAGTTTATTACTTTGTTCCATAGAACAAGTGTTGCCAGATAAACAAATAGGTATATTCCAGTGAGCGCTAATCACACTATATTGGTTGCATCCTGGGAATGGCAGGTTTTTTGACGTAGTTTTAATTAAGTATTTCTTGCATTTGCTGAAAAACCAAAAGCAAATATGTTTAGTGTATCTAAGTTATTGCTTCATATATAAATGTGATCGTAACAGGGGTATACATAAAATTTCAGTCAAGTTTGAGAGGTGTGTATTTACACATTACCTTTGAGGCCTGAACAGGTAATGGTGGCTATAATACTGAAGAAATAACTTGCACACCGTAAAAGGATAATATTTAGATACATTCTTTGTGATGACTTCTCTTCGGTATAATATTCTAGCACAGATCAAACAAAATGCAGGGGCATAATGACTGGTTTGATCTGATATTAAAAAATCATGTTGAAATATATTGGGGGGGAAAGAAAGAAATGTATATGCATTTGGGTGGTTGATGTGATATAAATGTTGAATATACTCAATTGTAATTGCCTGCACCAAATACTGAAACTGTTAATACTTTTAGACTGATTTTTAAAGCATTACTCAAGTATATGAGACAGCTTAACTAGAGCTAAGGAAGAAATGCTATAACATGCTGGAAATTTATGAGCTGTAGAAATTGGTGCTTTTGCTTTATGTAATTTTTCTGTGGAGTGTTTATTTTTTATAACAAATCATAATGTTGACACATGATTTTATAAAATAAAAGGAAATCGATTCCCATGATTTTAGGTATTTGGTAAATCATATTAGTATTTTGGGGGGAGATTTAACTCTTTCCCCTTTTCAATTAACTTGATTAAACGACTGAATCTGAATGGCTTGGTCTCAACCTTGGTCCTCCTGTTACTGAAACTCTCCTTTCTTTCCACCACCACCCCCTCAATTTCAGTTGGAGTCTGGGATTAACTCCTCTTGTGTGAAATTCACAGTGTAAAAGCTAGGTATGGATATAATTGTAATGATTTTCAGGGCCCAGGATTTATAAGCAAAACTAAGCTGACATTTGGCTTGAGTATCTCTTCCCACTTTCTTTAGTTTACTGCTTCGCTGAAGGACTTACACTTCATTATTTTCTGTTAAAAACTCTTCTAACATTTAAAGCAAGTACTTTCTATTTTGAGTCTAAAGCATTCACTACATTTTGATTTGATGTTTTAACCTTTTTAAAAAAGATCCGTTGACCCAAATGTGCTGTTCAAAACAGTGGAATGGTTCCATCAGTTAGAGCATGTCTGGTATGATTGTAAAATACCATTGTGTATACATTTTCTATACCTGGGTAGGGATTTTTTAATTGAGAATACAGCATTGGGGCAGAACATAAACTTGCTATAGCCACAATAACATAAAAACCCTCCAAGTATCTTGTATGAGTGGAAATGAAAGCGCATGTGTGTACGCATGCATGGGTGTCAGTCTGACAACTTAATGTGTGTTAGAAATTTGTGGTTTACTGCTGGAGAAACAATTATTACAGAAATTGTATATAAGAGTTTTACATAATTTGTTTATCAGGAACATGGCACAGTCAAACCCTAACAGTTCCCACATTTTAGAAACAGACAAATGAGCAAGTGCTCTTTGTATCAGATAGAAATTGATGGAATTAAATACCATGGATATTTGTCTTGGAATTAGCTATTTTGATGGGTTCTAAGTCTGTCCGGATTATTGGAAAGCATACATTCAAATGCGGTACCAAGGCCACCAGTCATGATAAATAATGAATAAAGTTGTCAGTCTGTTGACAATGAAATCTGCAGCATGGTACTAAGGGTCAGTTTGAGTGTAATGCTTTATATAAAAATGAATTTTAAAAGGGAGGGGGGTTGAAGTGAACATGATATTGTTGACCATGTTCGTGAATTATAGATGCAACATGCATTGGTAGAATTGTGTGACAGTCTTTCGTGCTACTTAATTTTACATATTCCAGTCTCTGTATGTACTTGCAATTTAAAAAAAAAAGTTCCTGCCTTGCTTTTTATTGAAGGGTTCCCAGGACTGCATATCAATTATTGAGCTCTGTTTTAAATATGTGTACCCTTGGCTTGTATTTTGTATTAAAAGAGAACATGGAAAAGAACCCTTTATTGTTCAGCATGTTGGAATTGTGTCACCCTTATTTTCTCTCTCCTCTCTCTCTCTCTTTCCCTTTTTTTTGTTTTGTTTTTGTTTGTTTTTGTTTTTTGAATATATTAAGCAACTTATTCTTCTGTATCTTTTTTTCTTTTGTAAACTTTTTGGTTTTGTTTAAAAATGGCTTTATAAAAGGGCTTTTATAACCCATACCAATGCCTTCTGTGTTTCTTCCGCTCTTTACTGTATATACCAGCCTACCCCAACTTGGCACCCTCTATGCAAATTTTATTTCAGTTACTATAATTCCCAATATCTGGTCATGCCGACTAAGAATTATGAAACCGGTAGTCTAATACATTTGGAGGACACCGTTTTGGGGAGGGCTAGTATATGTCAGGTATCAATTTCTCAAAATCAGTAACAGTCTATGAGTGATGTATTAACACTTATTTTTATATTCCATGTTTAAAGCTTTTTGATAATTCACTTGAGATACTGAATTCAAAACTTGGGAAACCAGTTGACTATAACTACTTATAAAATTGTAAGTTTGCCCATGGGATCACATGATCCTAATCTGAAAAAGTAGATCAAACTGAAAATGAAATTGCAGTAAAACATTAACTTACACATTGGCATATAGACCAGACTTAGGGGTCAACAACACTATTGAAAAAATATATTTCAACAAATATGTAGAAAATGTAAAATAATAGAATTCCTCAAATATTTAACTAGCGTTTTTTCATTGACGTTTTGAATAAATTGAATTTAAATTGTCCAAAGGGGGAAACAAAATGACTGTTATGAGATGCAAAGCCAGCTACTGCAAACTGAAGACATTAAATTCTTGTTAAAAGACACAAAATTGTTTTTGCCTAGAGACTACAAGATTTTATGAATCTGAGAACACACTTATAATTTATATTATTCAAACATTTCGATCTTTTGAATTTTAAAATTGAAAAATTCTGAATCGGATTTGGAATTTCAATACTGAGTTCTCCTTCAGTTCTTTCAGGTAACATATTTGGATACAAGCCATTTGTTTTTAATGACAATTTCTTTTACAACCATACTACTGTTTCTTAACAGAATCATCTTGAAAAGTATATCTCTATAACTTAAAATAATTTTGTATCATTTAAGAGTAGTCAATCATTCTTTGTGGGTTATCTGCAAGCCATAGAGGCTAAGGGTTGTCACAACATGATGTTATCAGAATGGGAAGATGTATATTTTGTTTTTTGAAGTAGCACAATTCGTTCTCCAAGCTTTACAGAAGCACCAGTTAAGGTAGTATTTTGCTCCTTAAAACTTTACCCCAAAACAGGAAAATCTGCCCCCTTTGGAAAATGTATTTCTGTGGCTACAGTGGGTAGCCTAAATTCTGTATTTTTTGTGGATTTTTATTTTATTATAGCACATAATTAAAAGTGCAACCAAGAAAAAAGTAAAGAATGTTAAGATTTACAAGCTGTCTAAAACTGAGTAAGAATTTTCAATCATTAAATTAATATTGCTATATATAATTTAATATATTGCTATATAACCAGTTTTAACTGTTTTTAAAGGTACCGTAGATAAATACTTAGCAAAGACAAGTTACATGATAAAAACCCTCAATTAGAATAAACAATAGGAGTTTCTGTCTAATTTGTTTACTCTTATAATGAATTGGTCAAAATCTAATATTTTAAATCCTTATGTTAAGGAAAATCCAAATGTAGGATGTTGTACAAGTCCACATGTGGAATTATAAAATAAGTAGCATAAAAGTAGTTTCCAGATTAAATTCTTTATGGGACTTGTTTGTTAAAGATGAAGTTACTTTTGCCATTGATCCATACTTCCACAGCTTAGTCTGCTAATCTTCTAAAGGAGGAATTATATGTAATTTAAAAAGCACACAGTATCCTGGAAGTTGTCATATTCACAGCTAAACTTGTATGCTTTGTGGAAATATAAGGCTTTAAGCCTAGCAGAAAAATGGCAAGGAAGAATAATTAATATTTAAGATTTGCTTTATACTGAGCTGAATTGTCTTTCAAAATTGTTGAGATCTATGAGATTGCTACCAAGTATGAAAAACTGATGTATTGCATTTCCAGATTTTTTATATGAGTTATTTAAGCTGGTAGTCAATATTGGAGTAATTTATCAATCAAAAAAGTAAATTATTTTAGTGACAATTCATTATGTGCAGTAAATTAGAAGCTTATCTCACATTGGCATGTCCATTGTTGTATATAATTTGTCCTTTTTAAATTGTATTTCCATAAGAACTTACAAATTAGCTGCAATAGATGTTCTGAATTTTGGGTTACAAGATTTTTCAAACTTATAAGTAGTCCCAGGTTATGACAGCAATTGGGATAGGAATTTCTGTCGCTAAGCAATGCAGCCAAAGTGCAACATCAGGTAACCACTTTGTTTAGTAATGGCAATCCCACAGTCCTGATTGCTGTCGTAATCCCAGGACTATGTGGGTCATTGAGCCGGAAGAGGGAGGAGTCCCAGGCAAGCAGGCCAGTGGGTGAGAGCTGTTTTGGAGAGTGTGTGCTGGGGGTGGGCATTATGGAATGCGGTTGGGTGAAAAAGCGTCAGGAGTGACTTACTGCTGGTTTCCCCATTGACTTTGGAAAGTTGGCAGGGAGCATCAGTTCACTGTGACATAATCAGAAGCTGGGCATTGAGTAGCCAGATCATGATCACATGACCATAGTGACACTGATGGCCAGTACTCTGAGGAATGGTGATAAGTCCCCCTTCTTTAGAGACATTGTAACTGAATAGTCACTGAACTAGTGGTCATAATCAAAGAACTGCCCGTAATCAAATTTGAGGGTTCCATCTTATTTTTGTAATTCCTTTTTTGCTATACTACTTATTTGAAGGTGTTGGAATCAATGTAATCGAACATTCCATGGAGAAATCTTGGAAGATTAGCATCTTTGATTTCTTGAAGATCTTACAATATACAGGTTGTCCTCGACTTACAACAATTCATTTAGTGACTGTTCGAAGTTATGACACTGAAAAAAGTGAGTTATGACCGTTTTTCACATGACCATTGCGGCATTCCCATGGTCACATGACCAAAATTCAGATGCTTGGCAACTGACTCATATTTATAAAGGTTGCAGTGCCTTGTGGTCATATGATCCCCTTTTGCTACCTTCTGACAAGTAAAATCCATTGGGAAGCCAGATTCACTTAAAAACCATGTTATGAAGTTAACACTAGTTATTCACTTAACTGTGGCAAGAAAACTTGTAAAATTAGACAAAATCCACTTAAATCTCTCACTTAGCAACAGAAATTGGGGGTTCAAATGTAAGTCAAGGACTACCTGTATACAAATTATTTTTCTGGTGATCATTTTTTTTCTAGATTAGCCTTCATGAAAATAAATATTACTTCGCATTAAAAAAAGGCAATACGTCTGGACTTATTCCTGTATATCTATTGCATATATTATTTATGATCAAGTAATCATCGATAAACAACACTTCTGCTTGTATCTGACAAAAGATATTTTTGCAAGCATCCAGGGAATCCCATTCATCTGTAGAGGTAACCCAGTGGTATGATGATACGATTAAGTCTATAATTCAAGTTAAACAACTGGCTTAATATAGTTTTGAGATTTGGTGTAGCTAGTATACCACTTTCTTTTGTGTCTTGCAAAATTCTAAATTTAATGGAGAGGAAGTTAAAAATAATTATGAATCTGTTTATTAAGTTCTTAGTTTATTAGATTTATATCTCACTTCTATTTCGTACAACTCAAAATGGAGTGGAATAGGTTCCTACTTCCCATTTTTACCCCAACAATGCTGTGTATTGGGTTAGACCAGGGGTCTGCAACCTTAAACACTCAAAGAGCCACTTGGACCCGTTTCCCACAGAGCCACAAAACCTGGGTGGGCGTGGCCAACTCAACATCACTCCCACCCAGTCACATGACCCGCTCCAGCCACGCCTACCCAGATTTTGTGGCTCTGGGTGTTTTCTGTGGGAAACGGGTCTCTCTCTCTCTCTCTCTCTCTCTCTCTCTCTCTCTCTCTCTCTCTCTCTCTCTCTCTCTCCCTCTCTCTTTCTCTCTCCTAGAAGAGCAAACACGTGTACCCCTTTTCTCCCTCATTTGTCTCTCTTTCCCTTTCATTTGTTTTTCTCTTTTCCCTCTCCCTCTTTTTCTTTCTCTCCCCTTCTCTCTGTTTCCTTCTTTTCCCTCTCATTCTTTCCCTCCAGCTCTCTCTCATTTCTCTCTCCCTCTCTCTCTTCTCATTTGTTTCTCTTTTTCCTCTCTCATTCTCTCCCTCCATTATTTTCTCATTTCTCTTTTTCTCCCCTTTTCCCCCCTCTCTTTCCCTCCCTCTCTTTCCCTCCCTCTCTCCCCCCCCTCTCTCGTGTGTGTGTGTGTGTGCTCCCTCTTGAACCATTTCCAAAAACAGGCAAGGGTTGGGGTTTTTTTTCTGATGTTCTTTCTTCTTCTTTGGGTGCTTTTTACCATATGATTTAAAATCAAGAGTCATTTCAGGTTCCCAGATAAATGAAGCTAGAAGGCAAGGGCGACGGCGGGGATGGAGACTCACTCCAAACAAGAGGGAAGCGCCCCTGTACTTGCCTCTCATCTCGCGGAGGCTTCTGGCGCTTCTTAGTCTTGCCCGCACCTCTCCGCCCCAAGACGCTGGCCCGGCTGTGGCAGATGCTCCGTGTTTTAATGGGCTCCAGGAGGAGGAGGGGACGCCGTCTCTCCCATTGTGAAGAGCGCGCTAAATCTAACTGCTGCGCACAGTGCCTTGCGCAGCAGTTAAATGGGCTCCAGGAGGAGGAGAGGATGCAGTCTCCCCATTTGTGAAGCACGCTTTCGCTGTGCTGTGCAAGGCGCTGTGAGAGTGGCGGGCAAGCCATGGAGGGGGTATTGGGTCTTTCCCACGCCCCACGCCAAAGGAAAGCCAGCCGGGCTTATCCTTCCCTCCTACCCTTCCCCCCACTCAATCCTACTTCGGGACAGGAGCGCGCGCTGGAAACGCGTGTTGGGGCGACGACGGAGTGCATCTTCTGAACCTCCAGCGCTCGCCTGCAACTCTCCATGCTCCTCGAGGCCCGGCTTCCCCATGCCGCCCCCTTCTTTCTCTTGGCCACACCGACAAGGGAGGAGGAAGGCCAGGCTTGGGGGATGGCCCCACCCTGCAAGATCCGCCCCACCATTCTCTCCCAGCCCTCTTTGCTGGCGGCAACAGCAAATGTACCGTGACGAAGGCGGAATGCTGTTGCTGCGCAAAGGCAAATGCAGGGGCTCTTTGCTCCCGCACTAAGGCTCCGGACATGCCACTGCCACGACAGGGCGACAGCTCTTTCATCCCTCTGCTGTGACAGGGCTACAGGGAGCCGCAGCAGAGGTCCCAAAGAGCCGCATGCGGCTCCGGAGCCACAGGTTGCAGATCCCTGGGTTAGACTGACTTTAATGCCTGTTTCTAAGACATCTGCCATTATGCTCTGCAAGTGTTAAACTGTTCTGGCATCCAAAAATTGGGGATAAAGTTTTTAAATATGGTTTTATTCATTCCTGGAGCCAAAGTGAGTTTCAAGAGAGATCACCCAGCACATAGGCTGCCCATACCTTCTTTAAATCATGCTGTTCCTAGCCATGACTTAAGTCATTTCTTTTCATTTCCATAGATTTAAGTCCCTTCCAGCCCTGTGATTCTATGATTCTAAATTTTCATTCTAAATTTTTCTGAAACCATGTCAGAATAAAGTGGATATACATGCTTTAGTTATGCAACTGTTCCTTTGTATTAAAACATTGATTTTGTTCTTTGATCTGATAAAATGAAACTGTATTTTAAGCTGTCATATGATATTCTACTCAACTGTCAGATTATGATTGGGCACTTCATTTACAATTTGAAGTGACGATAATTTGCATATCTTAATATGCTACAACTACACCTACGAAATTGCTTCAATAGTCCCACTTTCATTATAAAAAATAAGATAGCTATGAATTGTGTACATTAACAGCAAGGTACCACCTTTATATTAAATTGGTTTGTTTTCACCCCATTCCTATCTCACTTTGAAAAAAAATCATACAGTTCTTAGAAAAAATGTTAATTGCTGAAAAGTGATAAATTGTATGATCTTTTTCCTGTCTTAAACACCTTTGCTCATTTATCAAAAAGTCTCTCCAAATGGTGATGATTTGTTTCTGGACAGTATATAAGAATTCTCTGAAGTTGAGTAAATGCATTTCAGAGAAATGTCCACCAATTTTCGGACAGTTCTTTTTTTCCATTACATCTGTATAACCCATGCTTTTCAGAAGCTCCCTCATACGATTCTGTAGCTAAAAACAAGAGCCTCTCTTCTCCCATTGAATGGTTTAGCATTCATTAAATATAAATGCAAACTATATATTTAACTTACAATATTACAAACTTTGAATTCTAGCATAATGGAATAATGCAGAAAGTAAATATCCTGTTAGCGTTCCATAAAATACCATGTTTGAGTTGAAAATGAGATTACCATTTACTGTTGACATTCAATTATGAAGGTGAGTTCATAAATTGCCAAAATAGTATTGCAAGAGGTTTTATTGAAAACCCTTCCCCTCAAGGAAAAACAGGTAAGTGAAGTTACAGATATTTCAACAAGGACCAAGCATAATTGTTCATCCGGGTGGGGGTGGAGTTGGAAGGGAGGAGAGATGAAGTAGACAAGGGAACGAATTTTTTTAAAAAAATCCATTATTTCAAATTTCATTTATGGGAGATTTTTGGCTTATCTATTTTATTTCTACAAAACAATTGGTAACTGAAAAAAGTAGAACTTGATTCACTCAAAATTTAATTCTAAATTTTCATTCTGGTAGTAGGAGCATGCATTCACAAGCATCTAAGGACAGCTTATATCCTAAATTGTGTGCAGATCAAGCAGTAGAGGGCATACTTTACCTTAGAACATCATCATACTCGAGAAAGCCTCAAGAACTGTAGTTCAGATTTCTAATATATTTGTGTGTGTGTGCTTGTATTTTTTTTGTTCTGGCAACTTAAAATTCTTTGTTCCATTTCATAAAATCTGTAAATATTCCAGTTCCTTGCATCTGCTGTTTCAGCTTGTGTTTGTTCATATGAATCCTTTCATGTTTGATAGTACCGTAGGCATATAGCATCACTAGGCTAAAGTTTGCATGCAGTACAGTGGATTGCTCAAACACTGAAATGGAGAGGAAAATATGCCTTGATAATGTCAGGCAAAAGCCACAGAGAAATAAACCTTGCATTTTATTGGGCTTGAAAATAGATTTTTCAGAGCTGATCCAAGAGCTGATTTTTTTTGCGGATAAGTTATAATTGTCTTTGATGGATAACTGATAAACCAAGTGAAAATTTCTTAAAGATTACAGTTCCTAATTAAAATATAGCCAGAAATTTGTAGCCTATACCGTATTTCATAACAATTCAGAGACTGAAGTACTTAATCCATAAATACATATTCTTGCAATTTGTTTCTCCGCATCATGTTTCCAGTAGAAATCTTGCTCAGCCCCTTCTAGTATCCGTTTCATCTCACACCACTAACATTTTTAAAACTTCTTTTTATAATTGCAAAGTTGATTATAAGTTATTTTTATCACAATTATTTAAAAACAAAGTGGATTTGGATCTTTGCTCTAAATTTATGCCTATTTTTAATGTGCCTGGTATAATTACAAATTGTATATAACTGAAAGTTTATATTGTAATCCAACTGTACTGTGTCTTTTCCTTACCCTAATTTGCTAGTGGTAATGGTTTTAGTTAATTACTTGTGCATGTAATTTCTTTAATCCATGCATGGATATTTTCTTCCTTTTTACATAACTTGCTCATTGTTTCAATCTGCCTTAATGTTGCACAATCTCTGCTAGACATAATTTTAAGCATGTAGCATTGTTTAGATGATGGGTGTGCTTACTTGCATAAGTAGGTGCCTATAACTAAGAACATGCAGTCACTTGCTGCTGGAGCTATTGTATTGAAACGATTGTTTGGTGTAATATCTTACGTAATGTCAACTTTTAGTTTTATAGGAGAATAGTTCTTTCGACAATAAAGTGTTTCTGAATGTTATATGTATCCAATCTTTGAGTACAAATCTGAAAAAGATCATTTGCTTTGGGAGCAATTTCATGCAGATGCATGAAGTAGTAGAAACACTGAGATTGTAAAGATGCATGTGAAATTTGGGCAGAAACTCTTAGAATCTCAGAGCCTTAGGAAGTAAAATGCTTGTTCCAGTATAGTTCTTTCTCTTCCTGCACTGGGTTAAGTTTCATTATGCTTTTTTATATAAAAAGCAAATGTGGAATAAGTCCTAGACAAATCAAATCTCACTTTAACTCATTTGTCCTTTTTAAAAAAACATGATTGATTCTATTCAGCAGAGTGTTTTGGGATTTCTAAAGGATTCTGCTGTATCACTTAAGGCCACTTTTTTTCTTGCCTTGTCTTAGTACTACATATACCATAAAACTTTGATGATATAGTTAATTACCAGGACATGAGTAGATATGAGAACAAAATATGTAGCTTGATTCCATACATGAAATTGTTGAGTGATCTGAAAAAATTGTCTCTGGGATTAAGAACTGTAATTCTCACTGAAATTCTCACTTTGCTATTTGAAGTGGGCAGCTGCTTCTTGCTAAAAGTATCCAACTTCTTACACTCCAGAATTGTAGAGTGTATGCTTCGAATAGGCCCATTTGGCTACAATATAAGATTCCCAGCTCTTCAGATAGGTCAAAGAAATAGTCTATAGGTTTTTAGTTCACATTTGAAATGATCCTTTCATTTTTGATAACTCCATGTCATCTGCCCAATATATTGGACAGGTTTTGCCTACTTATAAAAGGCAGGGTATTTATTTTCATTCTGTAATATTGAAAATATGGGTCAATTCCAAGGAAACCAGAAGAGATTATTTCAGGATGCCACTAAATTTGTGAGATTTTCTCCAGTACTCATTAACTAACATTAGATGACAGATTGCAAAGCCAATCACTGAACCAGACAGAAAAGTTTCTAATTATGTGACTAGCATGATGCTGTTCATCTCTCTCAACATTCTCTTGCTCCTACATTTATTAAGTATGGATACTTAGAGGGGGGGAGGCATAGTTTTTTAAACACAAAGCCAAATGCAGATCTCAGGGTTTCTTGCTGATAATAATTTGAGCCTCTGCATTTGAATTACCCAGGAAAAGGGAGAGTAAAAGGACAAAGGGGAAGATCCAAAATTGTTCAAATAATTTCTCTCACTAATGAGGGTGAGATCCTACCTAAATACAAACAATTGATTATAACATATACTGAACTTCCATATTATCTCAAATTTATTTTTTTCAGGTCTAATGGCAGCAGCGTTTGTTTACAGATGACAGTGATTATCTTTGTCATGTTAGCATATTTTCTTTCTATAGTTTGGGCTGGATATTTGGAATTTCCACTAGAAATTCTAGGTGTAAAGTAAAAGATAAAGTAGTCCCTGCGGATTTTATTCCATTAGTCAGTAGAGCAGTGCTCATCTCCGTTTCAAGGCCATTGAGCCAGCGGTATCCGAAGACTTTCCCACGGTCATGTGGCCAGCATGACATCACGGAGCGCTGCTATCTCTAATTCTTGGAGTGATAGTATGATATTCCAATGCAACATATAAGTCCAGAGGGTTATTGTTAAGGCTATCAATAGTTGTGCTAGGCAATTAGCATCATCTGCCAGCCTTTCCTGCTTCTCCAACCACACAAAAAGGGATGAATGAGGCCATTGTGGGTTGTGAGCAATGTTCTAATTTTTGTGGAATAGCACTGAATCGGGTGGGTTCTTCTTTTCTTCGCTGCCGGTTCACTCAGTGATGCGCACATGCGCAGTGCTTGAAAAAGGCTTCTGCGTATGCGCAGAAGCAAAAAACAAGATGGCGCCATAGGCCGGCTTGGCATAGCAGGTGTGGGTCGCTGCCAGTTCTAGTGACCCACGCCATCACGTTACTAATGGTTCTATAGAACCGGTCCGAACCAGTAGGAACCCATCTCTGCACTGAATGTATTGCTTTCTCATCTGCAAAGATCCCAAAACACTAAATTGCCTTTCTATTCAAACTGAAATAAATACCGTTTCCCCGAAAATAAGACAGGGGCTTATATTTTTTTGACCCCCGAAATATGGCCTTGGCATCCTACCTGACACTTATAGCTCCGTCGCGTTCCTCAACATTGTGTCCAGGGCAGCCCGTTCTAAAAGAAAATGTCTCGCGAGTTCAATCAAACTTCTCGAACTTGCAAGACGTTTTCTTTTACAATGGGCTGCCCTGGACACAACGCCGAGGAACGCAACGGAGCTACAAGTGTCAGGCAGGACGCGTGTCTCACGGTGGGGTGCAATTTGGGGGTGGCAGGTGAGGCAGGGTGGGGTGGGTCGCAAGACGCGCGTCCTACCTGGGACTTTTAGCTCTGTCGCGTTCCTCGGAGAGAGAGATATAGAGAGCAAGCGAGAGGCGGGTGCGCCGGGTGGCTGTTCCTGTGGGGGATTCCCATGCACCGCCCTCACCTGCATCCCCTGTCTGAAGGATGCGGGGAGGGCAGGTTGAGGATGAGCGTGATCGCCTCCCGGCATGCCCCCCCTTGCCCCCCGGAAAGTAATGGGGGGGGCTTATTTTCGGGGGAGGGCTTATTTCAACGCATGTCCTGAAAAGCCCTTTTGGGCTTATTATCGGGACATGTCTTATAGGGGAAACACGGTATGAACTTCCATTTACTGATTAAACAAACCAACATCTGAAACAAGTTTCTTAGGAAACTACATAGATGATGATCTGTTCATGAATTTATTGAGTTTTGGTTTTGAAGATAATATAATCCTTTGCAAATGCTTTATAATAATAATTGCAAACTTGTTATACTCCAGATATATTGGCTGCAATTACTTGCTGCAGAAAAAATTGGTTTATTCCATCTAGAAAGCAACAGAAAGCAAAAGTATTGTTCAATATGACAGAATTCAATCATATGGCAACAGAATTTGTTGCTTGAAAGAAAAACGAGAATAAGGATAATAAAAAAAACTAGTCAGTCTTGAACTCATTGCAATTTCATTGTTTTACGTTTTTAAAGATCCTGGATTAATAATAACTCATTACTATTACTACTATTGTTATAGTAGTACTATTACTACTGTTATATGCCACCTGCAAATCTAATTGTAGCAATTGGTTGTGTAGGCCATTATATGCAATGTTAATCCTTGGTAAAACATTGTTGGATATCCCATCTCTTCTCTCTCTCTCTCTCTCTCTCTCTCTCTCTCTCTCTCTCTCACACACACACACACACACACACACTCACACACACACACACACATCTGACTGAATCACCTGTTTTACATCTGACAATGAACTTTCTATTCATTGTTTAAAACATACTCTTACATATTTGATAGCCTCTGAATTAAGCAAGAGGGGACTAAATGGCTTGGCACATGATTCTTTGTGGGTATGTTGTAATATTTGCTTTAAAATGCTCGTATGCCCATACTACATTTAAATGAATATCAAGAAATCAAGTACTAAGTTATAGAAATCCCTTGGAATTAAGCGATTGGGGTTTAGGAATGCATATAGAAAAAAATTATGTCCTGTAGATTAAACAGCAAGTGCTCCTTGTTGAACTGTTTTGGAAACTATTCACTACACATAGAGCACTTTATACAGACAGTACTCTAAACTTTTTTTAAAAATTAATTTTGGATTTGAAGGCCATCCAACTCTCTGATGACTCTGAGCAGCTCACATCCAAAGACAGAAAACAAATGTTCAGAAAAGAATAAAATAACAACAACAACAACAAAAATATGACAAAATAACCATTGGGGGCTCAGCAGCCATCCTAGCCCTTCATTTGGAAGGAAATCCAGATCTTCAAAAACTTCTAAAACAACCGAAGGATGAGAGCCATATGGACCTCCTGGGGGTGGGATGCGGTTCCAGAGAGGAGGTGATGCACTAGGGAACGCACACTTCTTGGGTCCTGATGGATGACATTATTTAATTGAGGGGATTGCCCATACCACCAGATCATAGTGGATGAGCAGAACCTTTGGAAACTTCATAGTGCAATGCTATATTATATGTGTTGCAAATTTTTTGCTTGTTCATCATACTAACCTTTCCCTTCCTTGGCAGTTGCCTTTGCACAAGGAAACAGATCTGGTTGAAAAATGCCCTGACCGCATGTTAGAGAGGGTGGGTTTAGTTTCATTGCAATGGTCAACAGAAGCTACATTCAGTCCACATGCACACAATTTCTCTCAAGCCAAAAGCCATGTTTCATGTTTAACATGCTGGAGCTACAAAAATTAAAAATGGGATCAGGACAAAACTCATGTAGTTCAGTTGTATAGATTATTTACTTAACTAAATATTAACTAAATTATTTAACTAAACTCCAGAATAAGATAATATTTGGTGGTGGCTTAGGCAGATGCCTCCCTAATTCACTGAAGTAGAAGGAAGGGGAGTGTGATGACCCGGGGCAAGGCACAGAGGCAACGCAGTCAGCTGATAGTTCAAATTGCCCCTTTATTGCTCCAACTTTCCCCCAAACGCTCCCACGTTTATGGAAAGTCCCAGAGTAAAGTGATGACACATATACACATCTCCAGCAGCCTCTGGCTGCAAGTAGTCCTGCAAAACGCTGTGAGCACAATGGCTGCAAAGCAAGAAATCCAGCAGGGCAAGGGAATAAGTCAATGAGTCCAGGAAGCAAGAAATAAAGCAAGAAGTCAAGGAAACTCCAAACGTTGGCAACAGCACACAAAACTCCATGAATTCAGCGTTTGTTCCCGACAGCGTCTCCTTAAATCTCAGTCCCGAGGTGTGCCTTGTGAAGAAGGGCGTGGTGCTCTCCTCCCGAGTCGTCGGGTCGGCCTGCGCTGTTCCCGCCTCCTCTCCACTCTCTGTGCTCGTGGATCAGGAGGGGGCGGTCCTTGCTCATCGCCTGAGTTCCATCGCTCTTCAATTCCACTGCTCCAGAATCTCTCTGTCATCCTGCCCCCGTTCCTCCCTGCTAGCAAGCCATCCCACTCCTGAGGGGCCCTGACCTGCCTCCTCCCCACATGCCAACCAAGCCACCCCCTCGGTCTCCCTCAGCTCCAGCTCCAGCTCATCATCCTCCGCAGATTCAGGCTCCGCCGGGGGACATGACAGGGAGATACAGCATAATTGCAACATTCTATTATTATAGCTAATCTCAAAAAATAGTTTTAGCTTTCCTAGTCTGGTCTGCCTAGTGGAGCTTGACACATAGGGGCTGAGAGCAGTCAAGTTTCAGGCAAATGTATAAAGTATTCATTCTAAGGTTCTTTATGTATTGATTTAAAACAATTCCTAATATTTTTCATAGCAAAGGTAGATGCCATGCAACACAGAACAGTCTTTTGAGATGAAAGGGATAATAATGCATTCCTATCCCTATGTTTCTTGTAGGCAATTGATATGAAAATAGCAGTTGCCTTAATTAGGACATTTGCATAATTTCAATAAGAATGGGGGGGGGGATGAGATATTCAACTAGGTAAAGAATAGTTTGTTTTTCCTTCCTCCTCATTGGTGGGTGTAATTTGTGTGGAAATATCAGAAGTCAGACCTGTCATTAGGAAGTTGTTACTTTTTCTTAGCATTTCTCCATGGTATCAGAGTCTATTTTTTTGCTCCCCACTTGCCTTTGTCTAGTTCTTTCAATGAAGCTATCAATGCATTATGTAAGGAGGGTGCTTGTTTATCAACCATGTTGCAGAGCCTAAGAGGGAGCGATTGGCCCCTAATTCTCCCAGCTTTTGTGCCTAAGGAAGGGCTAGGACCCGACTTGTTCCATACCATCTTAATTACTACATCAGGTAGTGTACATGTAAGTAATGAAGAAATATGTAAAAAATCATAAACATGGATGATGGGACAAGAGATACTACAATAAAGGAGAAACCGTTTTGGGTGGTTGTTTTTGTTTTTTATTTGTTCAAAACCATAGAAATTGCAACAGACACTTTTAAAACTTTTTTAAACTAGAGATTAAAGGGATAAAATCCAGGACTTTCTCCAAACAAAATGTGCTTTATGAACCTGAGCTCAGGGTATTCTCTAAAGTAATAAATCATTGGACTTTTTTAAGCGCTTAAATTATAGCTCTTGCCATTATATCCCCAGTTCATTTAGTTAAATGTAGTTGTTGTCCAAAATTTTCTTAGAGGATTCAGTGTTCCACCTACAAGGACTTTGTGTACAGTAACTGCCCTGGGAAAGTTCTATGAGCAAGTCAAACCCATTTCACTAACTAATCAAGCCAGCAGATCAGCCCTTTATTCTGCCAGGACTGTCACAATTTGCAGACTCCCAAGTGTGCAAATCCACTCATTTTTCCTCTTCCACCCCAGCAAAAATCTTTATTTCTAAACTCAATAACTCGGGATGATAGTTTGTTTACTGTTGTATAACATAAAAAGTTATTGAGAACTTGATAGTTTACATATTTAAGATCTTACAAATTGATGTAACAAAAGGTATTACATGTATACCACTTTTTAGTTGACCTCTTTATCTGCGTATTGCAGTTTTCATTGTGATTTTAGAAATTTTGCATAAAAATCAATTTTGTCCATCAAAGATTTAACATAATTGGCTCCAAACAACTGTTGATAATAATCATGTGCTGCCTATTTTTCTGCAATCATTTCCTAGTTATGTGGTCAAAGGTTTATGGGTAAACATACTATGAAATGTTTGCACTGAATCAAGTAAATAGAGTCATAATATTTACCTGAAGCAAACTTTATACTTGTGTCCAGAATTTGTAGAATAAATTCTGGTTAATGAAATAAGAAGGGCAGAATTAGAAGCAAAAATGCAGACCACTTTGTGTTATTTCCCATTGCAGTTTCCATTTTTTAAGTTCTGGATTTATTCTGCAGATATATTCTCTTTTGCTGATTCCCATGGCGCTTCTTGTTTTGAATTATGTAAACATGTTATCAATGGCCAGCTAAATAGGATATGATCCTGGGTGTGTTTTACTTGTACAGGTCATGAATAAATAGTTTGATTATAGGACCTTTAATGCATAAGTCATTTGGAAACATGACACATCTGTCCATTCATATCAACTATTATTTATGGGGCTTCTTGCATAGTCCTAAACTAAAAAGTGTTTATTTTACAAATTTAGATTTTAATTTTGCATGTGACTCCTTGAGTTTCAATCTAATGAAATGCTTTAGCATTTTCTAGGAAAAATAATGCTTATATATGCTAAAAAATGCCTTGTCTCCTGTATTCATGCTTCCAAAAATGTAAACTTCAATCATATTTTTTCCATCATACCTCAGTAAAGAAAATAATATGGCAGCTAATAAATTCAAATAATTATAATTATGTTCACCCTCTGCTATATAGAAGGAATCAGAAGAGTATAGGTGAGAAGAATATAAAGGGGTTTTTTTTTAAAGGGAAGTTCGCTCTTTCAGACTTGCAAGATTGATGTCAGCCTTACATGGCAAACCAGACAGGAAACACCATTTGAGGAACTAATTATACTTTATTTTGAGACTATATTAACAGAATCTTGCAAGTCTGAATATACCAGAGGTGGGGAACGATGGCCCTTTTATGACTTGTGGACTTCAACTCCCAGAATTCCTGAGCCAGCCAGCCACAAGTCATAAAAGGGCCATCGTTCCCCACCTCAGAATATACAAACGTCCCACCACCACTTTTAACTGCTTGTTCCATTACTGCAGGCCTTTCTAAGTTTGGGGGCTTCTGCCTCTCTTGTCTGATTGTTTCCTAGGCAGCATTTCTTCCTCTCATTTCCCAAGGTCATCCACACATTCCATTACATAACCAGATGGTTTCTAACAGCTAGAGTTATTGATAAACATTTTGCAACCTTTCTAGAGGTTCCTGAAGAAGACTGGCCACCCAGGAGAAGAATTGATAGCGAGATTTGATATGCTTGCTGTTACAGTGCATCCCTGTACTTTATTCATGCACATCCAGACTTCATTTCTTATTTTATGACATTTGGAAGCAGACTGTAGGAGAAGACATAGGCATTTGACGAGATGGCCTCCTTTATGACTGAGGCAGTTGTTCTCTCTTGGCCAACCTCCTTCAGAGGGTTTTTGATGTGAGGAAAACTTGGAACGAGGAGTGCTATTAATGTTTACACCATCTTCAGACCCCGGAGACAAAGTGACAATAATGTCAATCATAATGGACAATATAAGAAGAAAAAGTTTCATAATTATGTCACTGTTGACTAGTTTCTTCCTCTTCTGCTACACTTATAAAGAATTTGCTGATTAATGGTAAGCAGTAGGAAGCACTTCCCTTCAAAGCACTGTTCACTATCTATTCTGCTTTTCAAGCCCAGCATGTTAAGAGCTGTTCTCGCTCCAAGGAATGGTCATCCACCTTCCCTACTGCCATTGGCCCGGAATGAGGGACTGGATAACCATCACCATCAGCCATATGCAGGATTAGCCTATTTAACAAATTCAAGGTTTAAACTACATATAGCTGCTGCACATTTTCCCCCTCTCTGTTTTATTCAGGAAAGTGCAGGCATTGCTGCAACCAAGTTCCACCCATCCATGAGAAAGAAAATACTGCTGTTCCTTTTTATCATCTTAATTGCAGCTACAATCACACCAATGAAAGTCTCTTGGTGCTAAACCAGGCATTGTCCTAAAGTCAAGTGATACAAACGAACAAATATAAAAGGCTACGGAAATAAACGTGGATGGATGCATTTTAAAAGTGAGATGCCGTGATTGAAAAATCCCTCTTAGTTCCACCACCTTCCTTCAAAAAGCAACCTCTCCCCTTGCATTTTCTCCATAGAAGAAGAGCCAGGGTGGAACATAAAGCAAAGTCTCAGCAGCTTTTCTGGTTCTGTTCAGGTGGGCCACTGGAGCTTCCTCTGGATAGGGTTTGAAACAAGCCAGTTTGGAGGGCTGCAACGGCTGATTGATTTGCTGGAGGTTTGCTCTTATTCAGGGTGACTCTATGGCCTTTTCTCTTGCATTCAGCCTCTTTTTAGCTATCTATTTCAAAAGAGGCCAAATAAAATGCCTGGTACAAAGTAAACCACTGGCTCTAATATAAGTTTTCTTGGTGGAGACTCCTGTTTTGCCTCCTGCTGTGTGCAGCTGCTATGTGAGAAGGCGAGGAGGAGGAGGAGGCCTGTCCCTGCATGTGGGATTGGCTCAAGGCCCAGGCCAGTGCAAGGCAGACCCAGGCCACCTTGACCTTGCTTTGGAGACTCACAGGAGAATGTATAGAAGCAAGTAAATAGACCTGGAATTGTAAATCTTCTTTTAAAGCAGAGAAACGGTATCTGTGTTTCCAACCTTGTTCTTTAGGCTGTGATAGATGCCAGCTGTTTGTTGCTGGACTAAACAAACATGCTGTTAGATCATTTAAGGCTCATTTAAGGCTCATTTAAGGCTCATTTAAGGTCATTCTTAATAGCAGGGTGTCTTCTTAACTGGAACCGCGTACCATGTCCCTTTTTAAAAAACATGTAAAAAGATAGCCCTGCTGAGCTTGGAGACCCACCTGCTTATTTGGCTGAGGAGGGCCTTGATGCTAACATTGCAACTGTGCAATGAGAACAGCTGAAATGTCCTTCTTGGGGTGGGAAATGAGTAGGACCTTGTAGCTATTACTGTGTTACTGGGGCTACCAGATTTCAGCTGCAAAAATCTGGATGGTTAATTGGTTGGCAGAAAAGAGTTAAAAGTGTTCTCCATCTCTTTGCTCTAATCTGATGGTGATATGGATTTTGCTTTGAAAATACAAAAAAAAAAAATTATTCAATTATTTTTCATTATTTATAACTCGCCCCAATCCCCAAGGACTCTGGGCAGCAAATGAAAATGGCAAATGCTGGCTGGTAATTCTGGAAGGTGTTACCCAGAATATTGGGAGGGTGAGATTTGGGGGAAGTGTGGTTATTTGTGGGTGAATAGTTTAAAATGTCATTCTAATGCTTCTAAGCACGCCAAGAGCTTGTCTTTAGCTGGTTCTAGGAGACTCTAAGGGACGCAGTGGCTCAGTGGCTAAGGCGCTGAGCTTGTCGATCAGAAAGGTCGGCAGTTCAGCGGTTCGAATCCCTAGTGCCGCGTAACGGAGTGAGCTCCTGTTACTTGTCCCAGCTTCTGCCAACCTAACGGTTCGAAAGCACGTAAAAATGCAAGTAGAAAAATAGGGACCACCTTTGGTGGGAAGATAACAGCGCTCCGTGCGCCTTCGGCGATGAGTCATGCCGGCCACATGACCACGGAGATGTCTTCGGACAGCGCTGGCTCTTCGGCTTAGAAACGGAGATGAGCACCACCCCTAGAGCCAGAAAACGACTAGCACACGTGTGCAGGGGAACCTTTACCTTTAGGAGACTCAGAAGTATAATGATAAAGGAAAAAAATGAATGTTGTAGTAGCCGTCAGCCAATAATTATTGTTGTAAGTTGAGGGTTCCTTTTTGCCCCTGTTGTTAAGTCACTGCAGTTGTTAAATGAATCACATGGTCATTAAGTGAATCCAGCTTCCTCCACTGACTTTGCTTGTCAGAAGCCGGCTAGGAAGGTCACAGATGGCAATCACAGGATCCTGGGGTACGGCAAACATTGTAAATACTTGCTGGTTGCCAAACACTCAAATTTTGATCCTGTGACCATGGGATGCTGTAACAATTGTGTGAAGACTAGTTGTAAGTCATTTTTTTTCCAGTGCCATTGTAACTTCAAACAGTCAATAAAAGAATGTTTATAAATTGAGGACTGTAGTCTGTTTTTCCCCAAAGCAAAGGTGGGTTCTTCCCGGTTCGGACCGGATCGCCCGAACCGGTAGCGACCCGCTGGTGATGTCACAGTGATGTCACGGATCCGGTTCAGTTGGTGCCGGTCCGTGGGCGCCGCCATCTCTCTTTTTTTGGGGGGGGAAATTTTTTTTGAATATTTTTTGGGAATATTTTTCCCGGTTTGTTTTCTTCTGCGCATGTGCAGAAGCTGAGTTTCCGGCACTGCACATGCGTCACCATCTTGTTTTCGGCTTTTTTTTTTGAAATTTTTTCTGATTTTTCAGCACTGCGCATGCGCGCACGCGCCCATGAGGTGCGCCCACGCAGCGCGGGAGGAAGCGAACCGGCAGCGAGGTAAGTTAGAACCCACCCCTGCCCCAAAGTATACATGGAAAGCTGCACATTTCCTTCCAAGTCTAACTTTTTATTTTATTAAGCCACTAAAATATAAAACTCAAATAGTTCTTCAAGAAGCAATGAAAGTGATTCAGTCACATGCCTAGAGGAGATACAAGGAGAATAAAAGATGCATACAGGACCTTTGCCTTAAATGCAGTCATCAGTATATAGCCTGTGATCAATAATGCATCATTAATAAAGAAGAAATTAATTACTTTAAAATGAGATGGTTTTGTTTAGAATGTGTATCTGTGGGTGGATAGATACTGATTCATATTAGCTAATAATTCCAATTATTTAAATAGAAATACAGTGCATCTAAATTTAGCTGGCAAAATTATAATCAGTCAAAGTATGTGCCTCTTCAGCTGCTCTCTGAGTATTGACTATTGATAGGTAATTTCCTCTCTTCTTTCTTGGAAGTCCTAACTTTCAAGTCAGACTTTGACTAGACATCTCTTCAAATGGAGAATGGAGCTCTGTAAAAAAAAGGATATTTGTCCAGCACAGTGTGTTTTAAATTACTTCCCAATAGCTAATACAACATGTTTTATTTAGACTTTCTTCATTATAATCCTTTTCCACCCAAGAGACAGTACAAGGGGAGCAATTTGCCATGGTTGTAGAACTCTTTTCCCATGCCAGCACAAGGAAACATAAGAGCTTTGTGTTAGCAGGAGAAAAGGTTGTCTCAAGTTTTATTAGCAAATTCATGACTGCATTTCCATGGTCTAATGTTTTGAGTGTCTCCTCTATGGCAAAGGATAGGCAGGAAGACGGAAACAAAGCAGGAGTATTGCTTATGAACTGTGGGTAGGAATGTGCAGATGGTATGGGAATTCAGATATCTTTTATTTGCTGTCTTTGAGGCTGACTAGGACTGGTGGTGTAATCCTCATTTTAGAATGCTTCATGTGAGGTCCCTAAAAGGCTTCAAAGTGGTCTTCAATAGTGCTTGACTTTTCAATGGTGATAGTTCACACTGTTAGAAAAACAATAATGAACAAACATATTTTATTTCTCCTCAAATCCTACATCTTTAATTCCGATTGCACCAGAAGAGGCAGTATTTAGGAACATGAACAAAAGCTTTCTTGTACATACTGTACATTGAGATTATCCTGGAGTCGTAGTAGCGCAGTTGTTAGAATTCAGTATTGCCTGCTAACTCTGCCCACAGCCAGGAGTTCGATCCTGACCGGCTCAAGGTTGACTCAGCCTTCCATCCTTCCAAGGTTGGTAAAATGAGGACCCAGATTGTTGGAGGCAATATACTGACAATGTAAATAGCTTAGAGAGTGCTGTAAAGCACTAGGGGGTGGTATATAAGTCTAAGTGCTATTGCTATTATGAATCAATGTATACATAATATACTTTCAACTCAGTCTGGCAAATTTACTTGAATTCTACAAATTTAAACATTTCTTCCAGCAAGGCATTATAGTGTTTTCAAGCCAAATATGCTTTTTAATTTTTTTTTATTAAACTTCAATGGGCTGGGTTTTTTGGGGGTGGGTGGGGAAGTGGCAACATCCTTTCCAATAAAATTATTGTAATAAAACTATGCAACTATTTTAAAAGTTCTGGTGGTATTATTATTATTATTATTATTATTATTATTATTATTATTCACAACCGCAGTAGTGAATCTAAGGCAACT
>QLTV01000419.1:1572303-1582717 GCA_003457575.1 Thermophis baileyi
TTAATTATAACAAAAACAACAACAACAACAACAACAATAATAATAATAATAATAATATAATAATAATAATAATAGTACAGAAATTTTGGGCTCAGTTGTGGTCATAAGTTGACTTAGAACCACAGCTGAGCCCAAAATTTCTGTTGCTAAGCAAGACAGTTGTTAAGTGAATTTTGCCTCATTTTACGACTCTTCTTGCCACTGTTGTGAAATGAATTACTGCAGCTGTTAAGTTAGTAACATGGATTGTTAAGTGAACCTGGCTTCCCCATTGACTTTGCTTGTCAGAAGGCTGTAAAAGGTAATCAAATGACCTCAGGACGCTGCAATCATCATAAATGTGAGTCAGTTGCCAAGCATCTGAATTTTGATCATGTGACCATGGGGATGCTGCGATGGTCATAAGTGTGAAAAATGGTCATAAGTTACCGTATTTTTCGGAGTATAAGACGCACCGGAGTATAAGACGCACCTTAGTTTTTGGGGAGGAAAATAAGAAAACAGCTGATTGGCAGGTGGATCGTGTTCCGGAATACCCCCAATCAGCTGTTCTCAGAGGTGAATTTTAGCAACAGGTTCGTTGGTTGTGAGCTCTGCGCCTTGCTTTTTTTTCTGCCTCAAACCTCCGTTTCAGAGGCTTTTTTTCTGAAGCTCCGTTTCAGAGGCTTTTTTTCTGAAGCTCCGTTTCAGAGGCTTTTTTTCTGAAGCTCCGTTTCAGAGGCTTTTTTTAGCCTCTGAAACCTCTGTCTGAGAGGCTGGGCGGGGCTACATTCAGAGTATAAGACGCACCCAGATTTTCACCCTCTTTTTTGGGGGGGAAAGGTGCATCTTATACTCCGAAAAATACGGTACTTTTTCAGTGCTGTTGTAACTTCAAATAGTCACTAAATAAACTGTTGTAAGTCAAGGACTTCCTGTACCATAGAACATGTTTTAAGTGCTTGAAAGACTCCTTCCAGTCTATATGTTTGCAGCTGATTTCTTTGGCTAACAATTTTGCTTTGCTGGTCGATGATGCTAGCTACTGAGCTTGGCAAGCACCAAAATTCGCTTCCCAAATACAGTATTATAGTATTCCGAATTGCAACTTCCATCTCCTCTTAATGGCAGCCAATTCTGATTTCTGTCCAATCTACTGCCATACAGGGATTGTTAGTCTGTATTGTTACTTGCCAAGAGAGTTTCAGGGTCCTTTTCAATCAGGCGTTTCTGGATATGAGAAATACAACCCCCAGAGACTGTGGGTCAGATTTACCTTATGTTCAGGTAGGCGGTACTGCGTTATCATCTTAAGAGGATAGTTGCCATTAATTCCTGAACCTAAAGTTACCCAACACTCCTATTGTTGTTAGCTGGGTGTTCTGAAAAACAATTTCTAATCTCTGTGGTTAAAGTCCACGTTCATGTGCAAGAGACGCAAAAGTTCTAAACTGCAGACAGGTATGAGTGCAGACAAAGGAAAACCCAGCTTCATGTTTTGAAAGCTACTTAAGTGCAGCCTAATGTATTACAGGAAAGGCAAGAAAAGCATGTGGACTTGGCTGTCTCAGGAAAAAAACATGCAGCTTTTTTAATTTCTTTTTTATTTCTGAGAATAATCTCTTGTATTTGAAAACTATTCCTTATTGTCATCTATTGACAGATTTGTCAGTCAAAGGTACAGGCTTTGTTTCACTCCAAAGCAGCATTGTCTGTCTGTCTGTCTGTCTGTCTCTGTCTGTCTGTCTGTGTTTGTCATCTATCTAATCTATCATCTATGCTGTTTTGTTGCATTTTGCAAAATGGGAACTAATCATGAATTATCTTCAGATATAACTCTTGAATAGGGCTTAGTTTGCAAGCTGGCTTTACTAAAAGTTTTTTGTATGAAGTGATATTGGGAGGCCCATAGGGTTTTCTGAATCTTATTCCTCAGTTATATTTCTCAAACGGAAGCAAGTCCATAGGTGGCATTATAATACTCATATTCATTTCCAGTTAGCTCCGGTTAACTCTGTTTTGCTCACTGTAATTACTATTTCATGAAAAGAGAGAAAGAGGTTGAGCATGCATGCTTTCTTTGGTATAGGTGTTTGTTTATCTTTACTTGTGCCTTGCCAAATTTCTGAAGAAGTAAAATAAACAAAAAAATCTAAGCGATTAATGGAAGAAAAAAAAAGACAGGGATCCCGAAAGGAGGAAGATAAGCAAATAAGCCATCACTCTTTCATAAATATTACATAACTAAGTTGCAAAATGTCCAGGTGTAATGGTCACTGCTGTAGATTATTTTGGGAGTAGCCAAATGGCAGCTTGTCCCAGATAAAAGTAGGGTGGATGAGTGCGTGGGTGGAGGAAGGGAGAGTCTTAGTATCGTGCCTCTCCTTTGCTGCAGTCAGATGGATCAATAGGGAAATAAGTGGCTTAGTTCCATTGGGCAGTGTTATGAATTTCATCACCTTTGCATATTGGGCCAGCCAATGAGCAGGGTGATTAAACATACCATCCTGTCTATATTAACTCCAAAGTTCACAGTGACTTACACAAAGTTTTGTGAGAGTTACACTGAGCCTTGTGCAAGCCACCCTTGGATACTGCATTTCCCAGGTGACAAATGTAAGATCATTTTTGCATATTATTTGCATTTTCTGTAACTGCATCTTGGACTGAATTTGGGGTGGGAGGAAGAGAATCCTAGCATTACTTATTTAAAGTTTTAAGAGTTACCTGAAATTCTTGGTGACTACCTGAGTGCACTTTTACAGTTTTCTTGTACGGAAATGGTTTGCCATTGCTTTCTTCCTAGATGTTTTTTCAATCTGTTCAAATTCTATGTTTTTATGGGTATCCCCATTTTTACTTGTGGGCAGTATGAAAATATGAATGGCCCCAGGAAAACAATCTCAGACTTTCACAGCAGTTATGACTGTCCTTACTCTATTCTTCCCTCTCTATATACTTGTTTGGGTATTGACCTGATTTTTATGTTGTATATTCACTACCTACAATGCACAGTAAGTACTTTTTGGAATTCAGAGTGCATTATTTATAGAAAGCATAATTTGAAGGCACCAGAAAGGTGTATGAGAGGGAGGAAGTTTTCCACTGCATGTATATTCTCCATGATCTTTGATCTGGAAAGTTAAGATTTCTGAAGAAATGAAACATAAAGGACTAACCGGAAAAGAATATGCCTGTAATTTTCAGGACTGCCAGGAAAATTTCCCCACCCTGTCTGTATAGAGCGCCAGTAAGTGAGAGAGTTCATGTTTATAGTTAGCCTTGTTCTTCTCAGCCATGCTGTGTGTACTAAGTCTTAAAATTTGCAGCAGCCAAATTCGACTCAGAGTGCAAATTTAACCAATCTTCTATTGCCAAAACCCACTTTCCTTCTTTTCCTGTTGAGAAACTAACAGGATAACAGGATCTGATTATGTGGAAAGCATTCAATTAATTATCCCAGTTGTACAAGAGACTTAGCTGGTGCTTTATTTGAAAGGAATTATTAAAATCTGAACAATCAAGTGATTTGTCATAAATCCTGGCCATGTGATATACTGCAGAATATGATGAAATACCTATCTTAACCAGTCTTGGCTAAATGGTGAGGCTTTGGGAAAACAAATATAAGTAGTACCAGTTTCCTAAGAGTGGTCTCAGTCATTTTAGTAGACTACTGAGGAACTTGTGTCTCAACCATAATTCCCACTTCCCCTAATGCAGTGATGGCGAACCTTTTTTTCCTTGGGTGCTGAAAGTGTGCGCACGCACGCTATCGTGCAAACACGCATGCCCACACCCATAATTCAATGCCTCCGCCCCCCGCCCCCTGCTCATGCATGCGCGACCCCCCCCATGCTGCCTCCTGCCCCGTTTCCCGACTTCTGGTGGGCCCGGTAGGCCCGTTTTTCGCCCTCCCCAGGCTCCAGAGGCTTCCCTGGAGCCTGGGGAGGGCGAAAATGGCCTCCCCCGCCCGCCCTGGAGGCCGGAAATGGCCCGTTTCCCAACTTCCGGTGGGCCAGGTAGGCCCATTTTTCGTCCTCCCCAGGCTCCAGAGGCTTCCCTGCCGTGCCGGCAGATATGGCTCCGCGTGCCACCTGTGGCACGCGTGCCTTAGGTTCGCCATCACTGTTGGAACAAGTTGGAACTATGGTTTAAGCAATAGCATGAGAGCCATAGGTTTCTACAGTCCTACTTTAGAAATTGATGGTATAATAGTTATAGTTGCCAAAAGCTTAAATTTCATGCTCTCAAAAGAAATGTTGATAAACTAGGGAAATGCCTTTCTTCTTAAAGAGATAATTGGGCTGATGTGATTTGAAGAAATCACTGAGAAGAATGGGATTTATGTGGCAAAATGACACTTAGGTCACTCATGAGAGAAACGTGAGGCGACTCTTTCAAAACCTGGCATTTTCAACCCAATTGAAGACACAAGAATTGCCTCTTCCCAGTACATCCACTTCTGTCTTATTTTTTTTAAAAGTATGCTGTAACTGAAATTAGTCCATATTCTGTATTTGTCTTTTTTCTTTTATAAGGTTCTTGGTTTCCACGCCATGCCCCTCTGGAGATTATCAGCAGGTTCCTTCTTTGCAGTGGTCAAAAATTACAATGATGACATTAAATAGCTGGCATGATTATAAATAGCTGGAATGGCAGGCCACAAAACTGCCACAGGCAAAAATGCGTTACTTACCATGTGATTACAAAAGGGGCCATTAGTATGTCTGGAACTCAAAGCCTATCCCTCACAGAAGAGCACAAGGTCATGCTTTTCAACTTAAGTCAGAAAAATGTAATAAAGCTTAAGAATTTGCTATCATAATTTCTTCAAAGCTTCTTGTGGCTGAGACTTGGAGTAATGTGGTTTTCTCCTATCACTACAGTACTGTTCTATACCAAATAAGGCCTATTGGCAACAAATTATCTTCCCATTCAAAAATTTTAACTAGTTTTTTTGTACTGGATTAGCCAGTGGATTGCTTATATTTTTGCCTGAAAGAACTTATTTGGGTTTCACACGTTGTACGAGTCGATAAGGTGGTTTGTTTGATTTTAGCTTATTATCTTGATCTAAATCTGATATAATGGGTTGGATTCTATGTGCAAGCGTGATTTCTTTTAAATTCACCATTTTGTTTTATGGTATGTTAGTGATATTTACATATAAAGGTTTCATAGGAACCTTCTTTAGGTTCATTCGCTTCCCTTCCAATTGGAGACCTCAGGATTCAGTCTGCAATGTGTCTTGTATCAACTGGTAGTTCTCCCTCTACATCTGGCCCAAAAGTCCTTATATCATGCTGGCTGGAAGAAAAAGGCAAAATGGAAAATGTAAATAATTGTCTTTGACAGCATGACCAGGCACTGTCACAAAAAGGGGGAGCAAAGTTAGCTGCTGCTGTTTTCAGTCTGACCTTTGCATTTTTGGGATTCTTGATGTCATAGAGTGATGTTAAACTGGCAAAGTATTTGTTTCTGTTCAGGGCTAAGCTGTGAAGTGTGTGTGTGTGTGTGTGTGTGTGTGTGTGTGTGTAGAGGAGGGGGAGAGTGAAAACTTTTCAAATCATCTGCCTTTTAATTTCTAATAGAGGAGGGGGAGAATGAAAACTTTTCAAATCATCTGCCTTTTAATTTCTAAATGTGAAGTCTAGCAGTCCAGATGTTCTCTCCACCCCTAAATTCATAACTTTGGTGGCTTTGAATTGTATTCTACAACTTTGCAGCAAATGTAACTTTGGAAGAACTCTGAAGAAAGAAGGAGATTAAAAAAAACCTTAAATTCAGTATGCTGGATTCAAGAGACTAAAAGTGCCAGAGTGTGTAAGAGATATAATATTAAAAATGAGTGCTAAAAGCAAATTGGATTTTTTTTAAAAAAAACTGCATTGCTTTCAGAATGGTAAAAGGATAGGTGTGTGACAGTGAAAATACTTGTAATGCCAAGAGGTAATGAGGTATGTTTACACATAGGTAGTAATCAGGTCAAAAGATTGATACCGGTAGTAGTTAACTCTGTAACACAATGCTGTATCTTCACACTACTACTACACTTCTGTATTGCCATTCTCTCAAAAAATCAGCGATTTCAAAAGAGTGGTATCTTATGAAATGGAGGCGGGGATAAGATGGATAGCAAAGAAAGGAAAATATATTTTTTGCCTATAATCACGTGGAAAAGGGAAGTAGCACCTTGTGTGAATTGATCATGCGACTCTGACTAAATGGCTTGAAATATTATATCCTACTTCATAGGATGGCTGTGAGGCACAGAAGTTTTCAGATGCACATGCAAGTTATACTCTGTTGGAGCCTCAAGGCAGAGTTGCATGTGAAGGGGTCCAGTTCTGGATAAAAATTGCAAAAAACTAAAACTTTCTGCAATTTCATCCCAGTGTGGTGCAAATCATATGTGTCTCTTGTCACTTTGGATATGATGTGCAACTGACTTTTTCCTTTGCCAGAAAGTTGGATTAAAGGATATGAGCATTTCCCTTCATGCTTATTGGAAGAGCATCTTAAAACAAAGTTAAGTGTTTTAAACTTGAAACTGTGTCCAGATTTTAAAGTGAGTTCAAACTATCTTGACCTGAAAGTAATTATTTGACAGTGGATGGTGAAAAGGGATGAAGGCCTCTGCTGAGGAAACGACCAGCTTTTAAAAGCCAGGGAACAGACCATGCCTTATAGCAGTTTTGCACTCTTGATCCTTACCTTGAGATCTGGGAATATTAATGCCACTTAGAAGTTACAAATATATTTTATCATTATTTAATAAAAATCAAAGCTCGGTTTTCTTATGCCACTTACCCTCCAATAACCTTCCAGACCCTGTTTGAATGAGGTACTTGTGAAATGGCATCTTCAGAAATGGCATTTCTGGACCAGGCCCACTGCTCACTTCACATTCTTCAAGAATGCAGGCAGATGGTCAAATGCAGCCGAGCACAAGGAGAAGCCTAGCTGAAGTCTGGATCTCTTCCATGTGTATTAAGAAGGAAAAACGATAAAACCCAAAGCCCCCAAATGGTTCGGAAGAAAGGGAAATGCCTAGGGCACTGCTACACAATACCAAACTTAAACTCTTAGAAATGGGGACTCCTTCCCTAAATGGAGAAGGGGTGGGCTGGGAGGAGCTTGGCGTGTATTGTTGGATACTTCTCCTGGCTGCTGCTGTTTCTGTTACCGGAGAGCTGGCTGGGCCACCTGTTGGGTTTTGACACATGGGAGAGGCCGCTGCCCTTTTTAACACTGACTGCCTCTCCTCTTTTTCCTAGTAGAGTTCCCTCTCTTTTCCCTTCCAAATCGTTGTCTTCTGTTTACAACTGTCCCATTGTAGGGCTCGGCTAGAAGCAGCTGGGGGGACGGGACTGTTTCAGGCTCAAGGGTAATTTCAGCTTCTTCAAAAGCCTTTAGAGCCTTGCTCCCTCCCCAAGAGGACGGCAGCACCAACAAGGGGATAATTTGATGGATTACTCTGCAGGGCTGAGAGGCTCTTGGCTAATCCCCTTTGTGTGTCTGTTGGGCGAGACATTCAGCAGAAGCCCCCACCCCCACCCCGCTTTCCCTGCCTCAGGCAGAGAAAAGGCTGCTCAGCAGGGCGGGTTTTACATCCTGACATACAAATGCAATCGGCTGGGTCATGTGATCAGGATTTAATCCTTGCCCACTACCATGGCCAAGAGGTTAAAGGGAGGGGGGGCACCTTCGGGATGGCTTTAGGTTTTTCTCACTTGATTTGATTTCCATTTTTATTCTTCTGTATTAAACCAGAGGAGGCGACTGACTGGGAGAGGGGCAATCCTTAATCCCGTCCCATTTGAAAGCAAACAGCTGAGGGAGGTCCCATCTTTATTTCTAAAAGGCAGCTTTCTCTTCCTCACTGAGGATATTGATAGTCCAAATTTAATATGTCTGATTAGTGACTTGAATTAAGATCTTCCAAGCCATAAACTACTAATGCTGTAGAGCAGCGGTTCTCAACCTGTGGGTCGCGACCCCTTTGGGGGTCGAACGACCTTTTCACAGGGGTCGCCACGTGCGCTAGCCCGCCATCTTGGAAATGCTCCTGGTTCGGGCGTGCCTGCAGGTCGCCAGACAGCTTGTATGCGTATGCGCAGAGGGTAAAAGAACCCAAATGGCGGCGTCCGGGCGAAGTCTCCCGCTTCCGACGCTATCAGCTGTCCGACGACCCGCAGGCAAGCCCGAACCGGGAGCATTTCACCCATGGTGCCACGCCCCCTTTGTCACCTCATCCCGTGCGGGGAGGGGGCGGGGCAGGGGTCGCGGTGGCGGGGGGGTGTCGCAGTGGCGGGGGGGTCACGGGGGGTCGCGGCATTAGAAAGGTTGAGAACCACTGCTGTAGAGCCTTCACTTACAGTAGAAGTTACAGCTGGCACTGCTATGTTGTATATATTGGCCGTGGAGCATGGATTTGTAGGATTAAGTGGAAGAACTATACATGGCGAGGGGAGGGGAATCTGTTGGGCTGCAGGAATAGAGTTAAATCTTGACATTTTTAGAAGGATTTCCCCCCCAGTAGACAGAGGGAAGGGGAAATGCTTTGTCGGGGTGGTGGTGGTGGAAATCTCAGCTCTGGGATGGGGGAAATCTCAGCTCCACATGTAACTGAGATTTCCCCCAGTGGGCAGCTCTTTCAGCCAGCCCCCAGAGATGACAGGGAGTCCTCTTGGCAGCCGGCAGCAGCTTACAACCTTCCCTGCCAGTTTACCCATTGACTTTCTGGAGAAGCCGCCAGAGAAGATTGCAGATGGTGATCACATGGTCACAGTCATAAATCTGAACAGGTTGTCAAGCACCCAGGTCGCCATCCTGTGACTGTGGAAAAGCATGATGCTTTACAATGGCTGGAAGTGCTTTATGTGCTGTGAAGCACCCTTTCTGAGGCCATCGTAATTTCAAACTCATTATAAACGACCAGTGGTAAATTGTGGACTACCTGTACTACCCTGTTTCCCCCAAAATAAGACATCCTCTGATAATAAGCCCAATCGGGCTTTTGAGTGCATGGCAATAAGGTCAAGCGCTTATTTCAGGGTTCAAAAAAATATAAGACAGGGTTTTATTCTCGGGGATACACGGTATATATTAAGACAAGCATTTGACTAACACTAAATAACTTCTGATTTACCTACAAATTCAATTCAAAGAAGACCTAGAAACAGATCTCATTCATAATCTAGGGACTGCCTGTATTGCTTTGCTTGGAAGCTGGGAAACAGAACAGAAGGTAGTATGAGAACAATTCATTCTTGCAATTCAACAACTGGACAGAAATTACTTAAACGTTTAGCTGCCTATGTGGAGATGTCTTGTATCCCCTCTGGTAAAGCTTGAGATGAAGACTTGCTCATGGTCATCTGGTGAATTTTGCAGTCATATAGCAATCGCCAACTTGGTGTCTTCCAGCCTTCAACATGCTGGTTGCGATTTCTGGGAACTGTAATATAACATATCAGGAGGGTACTCGTTTTGGAATGATTACTGAATGATATCTGAAATCTTTATTTCAGTGTCATATACATGCAGTCTCTGGATGTTCTGGCATGGTTCTGCTCTGTAGTGTAGCTAGAACAGATGTGAAATGGATTTGTAGACATGGTGGCCTAATGCGCAAGCCATTCTGAAACATATGCCTCTCCTTTTCTTATTCACACTCCTTTTTATGCTAGGCAAATTGATTCTGCTGTTAAATTGCAACAGCTGTCTTTGATGGTGCACAGAGAGAAGTAGTACAGGAAAAACCTCAATAAAACATAAATGAAAGCCTTAGGGTGTTAAAATAGCTTTCCAAAAAGGAGTATTGAACTTTCTTGTGGGGAGGTGTGTGTCTCCAAGTCAATCTTGACTTCTGGCCGTTGCCTGGAGAACTCCATGCAGCCTTCTTGGGAGCATTTTTGGAAGAACAGTAGTTTGTCACTGGCTTCTTCCTAGGGCCGAGAGTAACTACACCGAAGTTACCTAGCAGGCTTCTGTTGAACTGTAATCCCCATAATTTTTATCTAGTCATTGGTTGGTCTAGTAGGGGGATTAAAGCAAGCATGATCCAGTATCTGGTTGGAAAGTAGTTTCGTTTCTACTTTCGTAGAAAGTAGTTGTTAGTTTCTCCACCTAGAAACTAACAACCTACTTTCTAACAAACAATTTGGTTTCAGGAAAAAATTATCCTGTAATCTGCAACTCCTACACTGCAAAAACATATGGACTACACAACTCGATCAGGGTAAAGCAATAGACGCAATTTACATAGACTTTTGTAAAGCCTTTGATTCAGTGGTACATGACAAACTACTTCTGAAACTAAAATCTTATGGCATCTCTGGACCCCTACATGATTGGATAACTGCGTTCCTGTCAAACAGACAACAAGTGGTTAAAATAGAGAGTTCTCTATCAAATCCTGTACCTGTCA
>QLTV01000419.1:1583133-1595924 GCA_003457575.1 Thermophis baileyi
TTAGAACTTCGCCGTATTCGATCCAACCTAAGCATAGTACATCAAATTATCCGCTACAATGTCCTATCTGTCTATGAATACTTCTGCTTCTACCACAACAATACACGAGCACACAATAGATACAAACTTAATGTAAACCGCTCCAAACTCGACTGCAGAAAATACGACTTCAGCAACAGAGTGATCAATGCCTGGAATTCACTACCTGACTCTGTGGTTTCTTCCCCAAACCCCAAAAACTTTAACCTTAGACTGTCTACTGTCGACCTCACCCCATTCCTAAGAGGTCTGTAAGGGGCGTGCATAAGCGCACCAGCGTGCCTACCGTCCCTGTCCTACTGTCCTATTGTCCTCATCTATCTGTATTCATTTTGATTATGTTTATGTTTATACCTATACCTGCTATCTTGTACATGTTTGACAAACAAATAAATAAATAAATAATAAATAAAGTATGCAAATTGTAGTACAACATATCTGTAGGCCTTAGATTGATGTTAGTAGGGCTGCCAAAGTTGGACTGGAAAAATTAATGATCACTAGATGACAACAAGGAGAGTTCTCTGTCCATTTGCTGCCACCTAATGGGTGCCCAGAATTTGCAGCCCAGATCTGGCAGTTCTATTGATATAAGGATGCACTTCTCTACTCCCCCTTCCTAAGTCTTCAAACAGACCAGAGAATATTTGGTTTTTCCTTCTCCCCTAATCAGGGTGGATTTGATTTAAATCACGATTTAAATCACTAGTAAAAAGGCTTGATTTAAATCAACTCGATTTAAATCATAATTTTTAAAGAGCAACTGTCATCTCTGTCCGGCAGTGGCTCCTCCTCTGACCCGCTGTTGACTCATCAACAGTCCCAATATTGCAGAATATACAGCCTCATGCTACATCACTAAGCTCCATTTCATGCTGAATAAACTAAATTATGAATGTATCTTAAATAGAAAACTATCTTTAGATAGATTTTTACTCCAAAAGCATTTTATTAAAATAAATTAGATTAAAAAAAATACGATTTAAATAAAAAAGATACGATTTTTTTGATATATATTTTTTTAATCGATTTTTATCCACCCTGCCCCTAATTTTATTTAAAGGTCTTGTTTTGAAATAAATAGATTTCCATTCCAAATAACTTTACTGGTATTCTCCAACCCATTTTTTTCCTGGTTAATATAGGTTGTTGGGAAACAAAACTGAAGCACAATTGTATAGTTAGAAATTTATTTTGTTGTTGTTGTAGGGACAAAACAGCTGGAATATTTTGTTAACAATGACTGACAGAGACAATAGACTTATGCAACAATCCTCTGAACACTTACTGAGAAGTAACCTCCTTTATATTTATTCAGTAGAACATTCTAGTAAATGAGTGTGTGATTGCAGCCTTATTTAAAATTTCAATTAACTGAAATCAGCAATTGAATGCCAGTTCATGAATCTTAAAGAAACAGGGAACTTCCTTCATTGTGAGTTTTCTTTTGCACTTACAGAAGCTGTTAGATCAAGGCAATATTTGTGCATTCCTTGGATTAAAAGGGTTTTTGCAACATATTATTAGCCTTGATCTGATGAAGAGCCAGTAAGATAACAGAGGCCTCAGTTTACCAAACCGGGAGCAAATTCAAGGAGCTGAAATTAAATAAATTACAACTGTGCTATCTTCCTTACTCTGAGCACATACTGTATTTAAGAACTGAGGGGGGATGGGTCAGAGAAGGGAGAGGGAATTTTCCAGATCAGAGAGGAACTTTATAACTGTTCTGTTCCCCTTTCATTCAGTTTGGAAGGCAGCTTCCCAGTTTTTCTTTTCTCTCTTCTTGGAAGGCCAAGGTCTCTGAGTCTTTTTCTCGGAGGATAAATGCATACAGTATTTTACAATAGGTTAACTTTTTTAAAATATATTTTAAAATTATTAATAAGCAACTCCCAGTTCCCCTCTGCTAAGTGTTTACTTTCCAGGCCAGGCCATGAGATCTAATTGTAAGCTGCCTGCATATTCCTTAAGGTAGACAACTAGACTAGACACAATGACATCATCAAGTGAGGTTTAAAGAAAATACTGTAGTGAGAAATGTTCCTCTTTCCTATTCTAAGTTATAATTCAACATCTCCCTAACTGGGTCTAAGCTTCATTAAAGCAATCAAATTTCCTTTTCAGGAGACTTTGGTTATACAATAATTGTACCGTGAAGCATACTCTCCTTCAATACAATCTGTGCATTCAATTTTTCAAATGACTCCCATAGAGTCAGCTCCCAATGACTAAGATATGAGTTCCATCTTGTTTGTGGGTACCTATTTCTAGTGTCTTCTAAAACAACTTTGTACTTCTGAGAAGTTCGGGCTTGACCATTCACCTCGTACATCTCTTGTGTGGATGAAGTTGCTAGTTTGGTAACTTAAAAACTTTATATTTGCATCTAGAGGGAGGATAATAAATTCTGCCACTTTGCCCTACAGTATTGCTTCTAAAAGTTTTAAAAGTGGAAAAGCAATACTGTATAATTAAGCGTGCCCATCCTCTCATTACTGTGAATTTTAGGCCTCTCTTAGGCATGAAAGACTTCTCTCTCAGCCCAACTGACCTCACATAATTGTGGTGGCAAAAAGAGGAGGCAAGAGGATTAGGAATGTTCGCCATTATATTTTACTTCATCTGGGCAGGATAAAATATAAGAATACCCCAGGTCCTTTGAAAGGATTCAATAGGTGGATAAAAGTGCCAAATGCAGTCTGAACATCTGACAGTGTGATGAAAGATAATAATAATAATGTGTATCATATAGTTCTGTATTGTTGAATACTACAGGTAGTATAATTTATTAATATTATACATTGGTGCTGAATAATTTCTTCTGGAAGATTTTCTGATTTTTATTGATTTTATTTTTGCCCAGCAGTCATTCATAACATAATTTTTTAAAACATGTTTATACAATTTTTAAAAAATTCAGATTGGTGTGATTTGTTGAGTTGTTGTTACACTTTGAAACAGTCCTCAAGGTTTTAGGTCCCTTGGAACATATTTGTGCAGAAGCTGCAGGAATGTTAAATATATATTGTAACAGTTGCCATCCTTCTAAATTGTGCTTTAAATTTGCCTTCCCTTTGTCTGGCTTTTTCCCCTTTAAATCATGCTGAGGCCTGGCCTGCTTACCTGGTTTTCAGGTAAAGGAGTTTTGTTTCCTGGTTTCTTAGACAAATGTTGTTCTCTGTTCATCAGGTAGGGCTTATAATGTGTTTAAAAAAAAAACTTCAGACTGTCTCCCAGGGGAAGAATAAAGCAAAGCCCGAATTGATCCTGTGCCAGATCAGTTTAGACTCTATTGACTGCATTTCATTCAGAGTAAGCAGATGCTTAATTTTTTTGTTGAAATGTGAATCTTAAGGTTCAAAAGCAGATTTGCAGGAGATTCATAATCCATAGGTTGGGGGGAGGGAATGGATTAGAATTAGAAATATAACATCTAGTATTTTGAATGGAAATCTTAGTTTCTTCTAGATGAAATCAGAGCCGAGGTGGCGCAGTGGTTAGAGTGCAGTACTGCAGGCTACTTCAGCTGACTGTTCAGCAGTTCAGCGGTTCAAATCTCACCGGCTCAAGGTTGACTCAGCCTTCCATCCTTCTGAGGTGGGTAAAATGAGAACCCAGATTGTTGGGGGCAATATGCTGACTCTGTGAACCGCTTAGAGAGTGCTGTAAAGCACTGTAAAGCGGTATATAAGTCTAAGTGCTATTGCTATTGCTATGAAAAATCAGAACAATGATAAAAGTGATTCATTCACAAAATATATCCATTAACACTTGACCTATCAGAGAACTGGAGTATTGAGGCTAGCATTGTTAGCATTAGCATTTGTTTAGTTAATATATACTGTGTTCGAAGCTGTGGACAAGATAGTGACAAAATCTATGCCCAGAATATATATACATTAAACTACACTAACCTTATGCTTTATTTGTTTATTTATTTATTTATTTATTTATTTATTTATTTATTTATTTATTTATTTATTTATTTTATTTATTTGATTTATATTGCTGTCTATTCGCCCATGTTGACTCAAGGTGGCTTACAGAATATAAAAACCACATTTAAAAACAGTAAAACTAATAAAAAATCAAATAAATTAATGTAATAAAATCACCCCCCACCTCCTGCCCCAGCGACAGCCGATCACATGAGCCATTTAAAGGGCTCCATCCCGCTCTGGGTTCCCCAGGCCCGCTGGCAGAACCAGGTCTTCAGCGCCTTCCGGAAGAGAATTAGAGTGGGGGCCGTTCTAATCTTTGGGGGAATGATGTTCCAGAGAGAGGGAGCCACCACAGAGAAGGCCCTTCTTCTGGGTCCCACCAGGTGTATCTCCCTCGGGGATGGGACCTGCAGCATTCCCTGCCTCCCCGCTCTGATGGGTCGGATAGATGTGATCGGCAAGAGACAGTCCCTCAGATAACCTGGTCCCAAGAGAGTGCAGTACTGCAGGCTACTTCAGCTGACTGTTCAGCAGTTCAGCGGTTCAAATCTCACCGGCTCAAGGTTGACTCAGCCTTCCATCCTTCTGAGGTGGGTAAAATGAGAACCCAGATTGTTGGGGGCAATATGCTGACTCTGTGAACCGCTTAGAGAGTGCTGTAAAGCACTGTAAAGCGGTATATAAGTCTAAGTGCTATTGCTATTGCTATGAAAAATCAGAACAATGATAAAAGTGATTCATTCACAAAATATATCCATTAACACTTGACCTATCAGAGAACTGGAGTATTGAGGCTAGCATTGTTAGCATTAGCATTTGTTTAGTTAATATATACTGTGTTCGAAGCTGTGGACAAGATAGTGACAAAATCTATGCCCAGAATATATATACATTAAACTACACTAACCTTATGCACATATAAACTCTTATGCATCTATGTGTTGAATCTATGGTTGCCTCTATTATACATTACCTTATCTAGTTGAACACAATTGTGTGAAAAACAGGAATATGCCACTTAAATAGTAATAAGACCTAAACATGTGGTAGGACACTACACACACAAAGCGACTGTGCAAGTTTGGATTTGAAGAGGTTATAGGCCAGTCAAGTGAATGCATGTAATTTGGGTAGGTAGATAAGAACTGACACTGTTCTCCTCCTTATTTATTTGTTTATTTATTTATTTATTTATTTATTTATTTATTTATTTATTTATTTATTTATTTATTTTATTTATTTGATTTATATTGCTGTCTATTCGCCCATGTTGACTCAAGGTGGCTTACAGAAGATAAAAACCACATTTAAAAACAGTAAAACTAATAAAAAATCAAATAAATTAATGTAATAAAATCACCCCCCACCTCCAGCGACAGCCGATCACACAAGCCATTTAATAGGCTCCATCCCACTCCGGGTTCCCCAAGCCCACTGGCAGAACCACTTGAATTGCACCCGGAAGCAAATCAGCAACCAATGCAGCTCCCGCAGGAAAGGTGATACATGTGCACACCGGGGTCTGCACAAAACCGTGCGGGCTGCTGCATATATGCATGCACAAGTGTGCACACACTTTCATGATGTGTGAGTTCCTTAAATGCTTTGAATAATTGAAAAAAGAATTGGTGACGACTTCATAAGCAGTGTGGTCTGGCCAAGAGGGAGGAAAATGTTATCACCAAATGTTTAGACCAGATACAAATATGAGATGAAGTTCTGCCTATACTTGGCCTAATGCTACATTATATAAGGGCACACTTGTGTGAAGTACATAGAATACATGGAAGTTGGAAGCTGTCTTGTATCATAGGTCTGCTTATTTCTGCAGTGTCTGTATAGACTGGCAGTGTCTCTTCCAATATTTTCAAACAAAACACACAGCTTCTGCATGCAAAGTGCATGCTGTATTATTGAGCATGGCCTATTGCTAAAGGCTCCTTAATATCTAGGAATATATCTTTTTTGCTGGCTTTCAGACACTTTATACCAGGGTGGATTTGATTTAAATCAACTCGATTTAAATCACGATTTAAATCACTAGTAAAAAGGCTTGATTTAACTCAACTCCATTTAAATCATAATTTTTAAAGAGCAACTGTCATCTCTGCCCCGTAGCAGCTCCTCCTCTGACCCGCTGTTGACTTACCGACAGTCCCAGTATTGCAGAAAATACAGCCTCATGAGCTCCATTTCATGCTGAATAAATTAAATTATTAATGTATCTGAAATAGAAAACTATCTTTAGATAGATTTTTACTCCAAAAGCATTTTATTAAAATAAATTTGATAAAAATAAAAAACATCCGATTTAAATAAAAAAAATCCGATTTTGATTTTTTTTTAAAAAAATCATTGATTTTTATCCACCCTGCTTTATACAGCCATATACTGTGCATAATATTCAAGTTCTAGTGTTTCTAATACTGTTCATTACGTCTCTTCCAAGATGGCTGCTGAACAGTAGGAACTTTTCTTCCTCCTGCTGAGAATCTGCTGATTTTGCTGCCAAAGCTGGTTCTTTGGCAGTGCTGCTTCCTAAATTTGAATGGAAGAATGTAGAAATACCCCAAGATAGCTTTTGTTGTCTGTGGACCTTCCCCCCACCTCGAAGAGGAATCTTGAAGATTACAGTTGCCTGTGGGAGGGGTCAGAAAGTCACCGGGCATCCATTTTTCTTCTCGGCAGTTCATTTTCTTAAGAATGCCTGGGTTTTAACTTCATTTTTTAAAGCTTCTGTTTTTCTTTGCTTCTTATCTTTAAAAGTTGCCCCGCTGGGTGAATGCTGATTTATTATAATCCTCTGCTGGACTCCATCTGGTTTTTTGTTTTGTTTTTTTGTTTCTCTCCTTTGATCTATTTTCTTGTTTTGAATAACTTTCATTTTTCTGTAAGGAAATCATGGTGTATTTCTGGATAGTGAAAGTACTTTTACTTGATTTACATTTTTCTTGGACATTCACTACAAGGATTTTGTATTTTATTAATTTGCAAAAAGTTTGGAGCTTATTTTTTTTAATATTTCTTTTAATTTTGGATCAAAATATCTTCCCTGCTTCTCTATTTTCTGAGTGATATTACTTCAACGTTTCTTGTTTCTTGTCTTTGAAAAATTCTCTTATCTACCATTGCTAGGTTACACAAAGCAACAATGTATCAGATTACAGACAAGGAAAAGTGGCTGGCATCTAAAAAAGACCATTTGGTAACATGGAGTCCCTAGTTGAAAGCTTTTTAAAAAAGTTTGGTGAAATGATAATGGCTGTGGAAAATATTCAGATGCATGCAACTATAGATACATCAGATTCACAAAAGGAATGTGATCTGAAAGTAGCAGATTCGCTGGAAAGAAATACGTACTTTACAGACTTAGAACTAAGTAAGTCAATTGCATACACCTCCTTGAAGTTCAAGCCTGCATTCTTTTACAGCAGCAGAAAACTGACTGAGTGGATAAGTGATAAATTGGTTTCCTTAAGAGGATAGAAGGAGATTGGGGAATGGATTTATCACACATAGCTGGCAAACAACTTCCTCTGGACATTTTTGGGAAGATAGACCTACTTTGGAGATTAGGCTTACTATATTTAACTAGACAACAATTGATAAGACATGTTAAGAAACATGTGGATATTTGATTTATCCAGGATAAATCAGTGCTAACTCTTAGAATGATTTGGGATAGATAAGAAGCCGTGGTAAATTTTCTACCAGTTGATTGTAATAACAGCTTGTTGACACAGGGTTTTGAAACTTTAATCTTGTCTTTTTTATTATCATTGTACTTCCTGTTATCTATTTTGTCATTCATGTAGTATATAGATGACAGATTAATAACTTGCAAATAGAATTACCGGTAGTAGTTTGAAATGGGGGGGGGGGGATGTTTCGCAAGGGGTGAGAAACTAATATTGTTATTAATCAGTATTCAGCTTGGGGAGGGGATAATATGTATATATGTGTTAGGTTAGTGTTTTGCTTGGTTTGTGAGATTTTTCTTTGTTTCTTTAAAAAATATTTTGGAGTTTTGTATTTTAACTTCTTTTGAATAAAATAAAAATAGATCTAAAATACTCTTCATAGCCAAAATAGCCAAATCATTTTAATTTTAGTAAGATATGCATACTGCCATCTGGAATGTCAAGGTATAATAAACAAAGCAGTTCTGTTAGACTCTCATCATGACCACAAGTTTTATTTTCAGCATGGTGGGCTACAACTGCAGTTATCTGTACTGGACACTTCCAGTGTAGCATCTAATTTGGCTGTATGCCTGGCAGATCTAGTCTCTTGGCAAGTGTGTTGTGGGGGAGATTAGTGGTTTATAATGCCTGCCTGCTCTCTGCTGAGACTGTTATTAGTAGCCAAACAGGCACCTGCAAAAGTGTAAGCTTTGAATTATGAGTGATAACTTCTCCCTCTTCTTTCCACTTGATCCACATTTCCTCCAGATGACTGAGACATAAACAATGTATACACTCCATACATCTGAATAGAATAAATGCTCTATCTATAGTAAACTATTTATGGTGCTAAATACAAAATGACATTCAATGATTCAGGAATAAATTTTGAAGTGTAGGCGTTTGAGTATGAATACGTGTGAATCCATTGAAGAGCACGATACTTAGTGCAGCGCCCTATTGATTAGGATCAGCATGTTCCCAACCCTATACATAATTACCTTCAAGTTGTAGGCCGTGGCTTTTTAGGTTCGGTTAGTAAAACATGTTGATCATGAATGAAAAATCTTCATCAACCTGAAGTGCAGCTTTCAAATTTTAATTAGAAATACAAACTATACTGCAAAGAAGTTTTGTCTTTTAAACTGCTAGTATACTAGAGGATCCTTATAAAAAAAACAAACCCAAGCTATAATCAGCTGCTGCTTGATAATTCCCGTATTACCTTTGTATTACTACGTCACAAACAATAAAAATGTGAAGGCTACATTATCACACCATTTATTAGATAAAGAATGGCATTTGGTGTTTTCCTAACTTTCGCCAGTATTTTGGAGAAAGACATTTGGTGCTCCCCTTATTATCTCTCTCTAATGCCCAGATTGATTGAAGCTGCAGTAACGGGAGATGCGCCCAGAACAACTCAGTTGTTTTTGGTCTATATAACGTGAATTTCTCCTTTGATGATTCTTCATTTCTACTGTTGTCTTAATGGATTCAGATCACATGTCAAATGTAGCAACTGGATTTCCTAATATGGAAATGGAGGAAATACAAGTTGACAGTTCTACTTGTCATAGGGAATGTGCAGCTTCAAGTTGGTGAGCACTGTAGAATGACATAGTTCTGAAGAGCAACTTGCAAAGAAAATAGAGTTCCCTTCCAACGATAGCTTTTATTCCATGCCAACTTTCTGTGGACGCTACTGCATCCCTTCCAAGAGGCCCAGTAAAGTACAGACTCTCCTGTTGTGGAGGCAGCACTATTCAGCTGCATAATCACTTTTGAGAAGGGTTTCAGGGCAGGGTTCCCAGCTGTTCCCAACCATCTCTTCTCTCTCCCCCCCCCTCCCCTCTGCTTTTGTACCTTTTGAGGTTGTCCATTACTAACATGATGTCTTAGAGCAGAAGTGTTACTTTCTGCAAAAGGCAGAAATGGGAGTGTAACAGTCATCCTACTGATAACAATGCAACAGTCATGTCATCCTAGAAATTGAGAACCTGAGTTCTTGGGGGGGGGGGGGGTTCAAAAAAGGATTGTGTATTTGCTGCTTTGTGTTCTGTTATTTTTCTCTCTCCCCCGGATCATGTCATCCTAGAAATTGAAAAGATGAGTTCTTGGGGGGGGGGGTGTTCAAAAAAGGATTGTGTATTTGCTGCTTTGTGTTCTTTTATTTTTCTCTCTCCCCCAGACAAAAGAGCAGGTTCTGCATTGTAACTGGAACTCTTAACTCACTGTAAAATATACAATAGTTTTGCAGTGCAAATACTTGGGAGGGGAGAGGGAAAAAGGGAAAGGTAAAAAGCAGCAGGGAGGGCTCCCAAACCAATAGGCTATGACAGCAGAGGGGTGGATCTTGGCCCCACCTCTCTCTGGTGCACTCCCAATGCCGGTCCAAGCTTACTCTGCTGAAAAAGCTTTGTCTTTCAGAGGGAAGGGATATTGAAACCAGCATACTTGAACTTCTTAGCCTGTTGGCTTCCAGCTTTAGCAAATAACCAGGTGAGTTGATCTTAGCATTTGGAATAAGTGGAGACTCTGCAGATGTTTTGGATGGCTGGTGAAGGACAGTTTAAATTTACACTGTTTTCTCCTCTTTGCTTCCCAGAATAGTTCTGTTTTCTCTCTCACCCTTCCAGATTACTGAATGAAAGCTGCAATTATAGAAACTTACTGGAAATAACACCTTTCATCAACTACCACAGAAGAGAAGGGAACAGACTAGCCGGGAATTGCTTTAGGTTTTGCTGAACAGCTCCTTGCTTCTGAAATGTACTAATACAGGGCATGAATTTAGGTTTGCGCAGAAGTGAAAGAAGAATCCAAGATTTTGATTTGCTTAATGTCTAGCATGAAAGCTAAATATGCATTATATTTGTAAACATTCTGATATTGCCATTTCTAAGGGCCAAGAAGTTAATCTAATTTTGCCCCACAGAGTACAGAAGATTTTTAGCATTGTGGTATCTAATTCTGCTAACTGATGCTATTGTGATATAGCTCTGTGTCTTATTTAAATGGATTTCATTATTATTTACAAATGCGTCAAGAGCACTTATTTGAGTTTTATGGCTTTAGGGCAGGTTTATATCCCAAGGAAGGGTTTACTCTAACCAGTTTTTAAATGGTCTATAAGTTTTTCATTAGCCTAGTGGCTAAATAATAATTCTTCTAGTAGTTGAATAGCAATTTTATAGGTATTATCAATGCAGAAATTAATGTGTACAGTAAATATGTTTCCAATTCACTCTTCCATATGAATGAATGTAACCAAAGTTCAAACCAGAGAGTTAAATACTGTCATTAAGATAGTAGATTAAAAGTTATGAAAAAGCAAACATCTACAAGCATGACACACAAAACTTCTTACTTTTGTACATAATCTTCATAACAATTGATACTTTCATCAGTTCTATATAATTCTCCTGGAATTTAAAACCTATTGTAGTTGTTTATATTGTTCTTTGCTCTGTGAGCATCCAAGCAAAGTTCTATTCAGTTATTTAGATCACAGGTCACCAACCGGTGGTCCGCGGACCACTGGTGGTCCGCGGTAAAAGTTTGGTGGTCCGTGGAGAAATCTTGGTAAACTGCATCCGGTCCGGGGAGCAGCCGGAGTTTGCTTGCCTTCCGAGGTCCGCGGCCCTTGGTGGAGACGTAGCTACTGCTGCTCTGGGGCTGAGAAGGGGGGAAGTGGCAGCGGCAGGGCTCTGGAAGGCAAGCGTATGTCCTGGGGCTGCACATGCACTTTCAGACCCCCCTCGGAACCAGAGGAGCAGCCACAGCAGCTGCCGCCAGCTTCTCAGGGGCCTCGTGGTGGTGGGCTTTGCTGCAAGCCAGCGTCCCTGCCCAACCCGGCTGCGGGCTTTGCGATGCCCGTCCTGGCGCTTCCCCTTAAATAAGTTTCCTTTTCCTAAACGCTCAGCTGGGACTCGAAGCCTCCCGAGAAAAGCAGACGGTGGAAGCCATGCGGGGCTCTTCCCTGCTTGAGCAGCCATGAGCCCCCATGGCCTGGGCCAAGGGAAGCGCTGGCCGGTCTCCAGCCTGCCCGGTCCCGCCCCTCAGAGGCTGGCAGCAGCTGCTGCGGCTGCGACTGCTCCTCTGGTTCCGAGGGGGGTCTGAGAGTGCCGCCGTCCTTCTCAGTCCCAGAGCAGCAGCAGCTGCGTCTCCACCAAGGGCCACCCACCCACCCACTGGCCACCAACCTCGCAGGGGACCGGGCAGGCTGGAGACCGGCCAGGGCTTCCCTTGGCCCAGGACATGGGGGCTCATGGCTGCTGAAGCGGGCGTCGCAAAGCCCGCAGCCGGGTCGGGCTGGGACGCTGGCTTGCAAAGAAGCCCACCACCACAAGGCCCGTCCGTGCAATAGGCTGCGCTGCCGCAGCCCCATTCAATCGCGCTTCTTAGCTGGGTGCCGCCGGCGGCTTCCAGCCCATCCACCCCACGAGCGAAGCTGGCGGCGTGAAGAGACAATCGGCCACGCCTCCCCACCAAGCCTTCCTTGCCGGGCGCTGCACCGGCGGCTCCACCCTGCCCAGCTCCGCCCGCCGCCACTTCCCGTGAACTTCCCGGGAGACGGCTGGAGCGAGGGGCAGGCGGGAGCACCTGGCACACCCATCCGCCGGCTCTCCAGGCAGCGTCACTGTCTCCCTGCCCCGCCAAGGCCCCCACCAGCCCCAGAGCCTGAGGCCAGCGGAGCTCTGTAGGTGCGCGCCCTGATGCTACCCGGCTCTGGAAGGTCCCGGAGCCGAAGGCGAGAGGGGCGGTGGCGGCGGGCCGCCCTCCCTCCCAGAGCACTTTCTTCCTTCTCCTGCCGCCGAGAAGAGAGAAAGAAAGAAAGTGGAAGGGACATAGAGACAAGAAAGAAAGGAAGGAAGGGAAGAAGGGAAGAAAAGAAGGAAAAGAAAGGAAAGGAAAGGAGAGGAAAGAAGGAAAGAAGAGGAAAGGAAAGAGAAGGAAAAGAAAGAAGGAGAGGAAAGGAAAGGAAAGAGAAGGAAAGGAAAGGAAAGAAGAAAAGGAAAGGAAAGGAAAGAAGGATAGGAAAGGAAAGGAAAGGAAAGGAAAGGAAAGGAAAGGGATGGGAAGGGAACGAGAGGGAAATGAAGACAGGCAAAATAAAGAGAAG
>QLTV01000419.1:1608293-1620623 GCA_003457575.1 Thermophis baileyi
TATATATATATATATATATATATCAGTACTATAATGATATATAATTATGGTACTGATATATATATATCAGTACCATAATCAATAAGTCTGGGATACCTGATGCAAATTCCCAAGTCGTAATGGCTTCACCACCACTAGCCTTGGCAATAGTCATGCAGGATAACTTCATGCTAGCCAGTGCATTTATGTATTGGGTAGGATTCCTGGATTTCTTTGACCAGGGTTTGTTTGGCCTAGAGATCTATAAGTGGTTTTTAAAGCAATAAGACAATTATATAGCGGTAACAAAGAGGCATGTTCAGTTGATCCTTATTCAGAGAACCGGCAGTATGGCTACCCTGATCAAACCATTAAACAAATACATAACTTCTAATGTTAAAACTGTCACTATGCTACTTTGCCAATTTTGCATCCCAATCAGGATATATCCAAAGCAGCTGTTCCCTGTTATCTAACTGCATGACTACCGAGTGACTACTGTATCTTCTTTGTAGACCTTTGTAGGGTGATACAGTTCTACCTATGCCTCCTCTTTTTTTCTTTGCCTTTTGTCAGTCCTTTATGTCTGCTTCCTCTATCTTTTTGCTTCTTTCTTCTGAAGTGATTTCTTCATAACAGCTGCCATTCCAGTGTTGTGAGAGCCAGCAAGACTAACTCTGTCTGAAGCTTCCAGTGCACAAGCCGTGTAAGTCGGTTGCATTTCATGCATGCCCTTGAATTGTACCGTCCTTATAGGACTATCATCTTTCTGGAATCAATTCCTGACTGTTCTGTTTCGGATAAAGCCCTTTGACCAGGTTGACATTACATAAACTTAAATGGTAAATAAACTTATAAACTTAAGTGGTAACTAAACAGTAAATAATACCAAGCTGCTTTGAGCTTTTTTTTTAAATGAATCCTTAATTCATGTGAAATAGCTTGAACAACATTTTTAATTTATAGAAAACAGCTATCTTTGTTTCTTCTGTTGATCTCTATTTAAAAGCTTTCATCCTCACTTTTCTCTGCTCCAGCTAATCATATATTTCATATCGTATTCTGTGGTTTCTATGTCTTTGCTGAATTGTGTTCCAGCATCTTATTATCTTTTATTTTCTTGTGCTTTCAGATATATTTGCCTAAGTATAAAAGTAAAGAGAATGCAGCTCAATCAGAAAAGAAGCTGGGTTTCCTCAAAAACCACCTTCCTACTCAGAAGCTGACCTACCAGAATGGACACGATGGTAGCCTGTACTCTCCCCCTGTTGCCGGTTCTTCTCTCTGTGTCAGCTCACCATGTGAAGTCTCGCTCATGATGATGGTGGGAGATTCAGACACTGCAGCGGCAAGCCGAGGCATCTGTTCAGATCTGGCCATCTTGGACAGTGCTTTTCTTCTTTCCCAGGTTATCCCGTCCCTTCTTATGGGTTCGCTGGTTCAGTTCACACAGTCAGTCACCACTTATATGGCATCCGCTACCGGCTTTGGGTTGGTAGCCATTTACTTTGCAACCAAAGTTATTTTTGACAAAAGTGATATGGCCAAGTATTCAGTGTAGAAGGAGAAAAGTAGAGGAAAAATTAATGTGTATTAAAGACATACTAGAGAAGAGCCGGGAGTGCAAATGTAGCCTCTTTCTACTTCTCTGTTCAATGAGATGTACAAAATATTTGACTGAAGGAAAATAACTGGGTTGATCTCAGGATGTCTTAACAAAAAGTGTGGTATTGGTCTGCCTCTTTTTACCCAATGCCTTTAGTAAAAATCTGTGCCCCATCCTTTGGATCAGGCTCACAAGAGCCATTCGAACAGGGGTGCTACTATGATCACATCCTTAAGTTGTGCGGGTGGAAGATGACATAGTGCAGAAGGGACCAAAGATAGCTCAGAAATGCAATAAACCTCGCTTCTTAGTTACTTCCTGTATTGAAATGTTGTTGGTCAGCTTTTGTATTGAGTTACAAATCCTCACAACTTGCCGTGAGCCAGAAATCATATGGAATAATGTGATATGGTATGTTAATGTTTTTGAAAATATGTCAGAATAATACACTCCCTTCATTTTTCTGGATATGTTGCAGGTTAAAGTCTAGGTGCTATAAATAATCTGAGCAGAGCTACATAAAAGGGAGCTTGTTTAAGAGAAGATGCTGTGGTTACACTGGCAGCAACTCTACCACTGCATGAAGGAAATGAAACCTTAGTTGTCAGCTGACCCTTTCCCTCACATCTGCCCAAAACAGAGCTTGCAGTTAGTGTAAATAGTAAGTTGCATAAACGGAGGCTGAAGAACATGCCTCTCTGGGGAATTGCCTTTAAGTGACTGACTGGCCCAAACTACAGTGCCTTCTACTGTGTGCAATCCTAAAAAGAGGGCTTAGATTAGAGTAAAAACATTTGGGTGTAGGCTGCTATTTCGGCTAAGGAGATGTGTGGTCATCTAAATTTCTGGGGAAGGATTGCATAGAAAAGGAACTATGTTCCTACGTACCACAAGGCAGGCGCCAAACTGGGTTTTCCACTGTGTAATCCATTCTTTCTGCCACCCAGATAGAACATAGGCATTTCTTGGGCTAGAAAAGTATTGTAAGCCAAACTGCCCCTTTTTAAGCACACATACACAAACTCACACCCCACACCCCAACTGTTTTTAATAAGCCATTTAGCTGGCATTGATTCAGACAGCAGCAGGCAGGACAGTTTTTCCTGGCCAGAACTAAGACATATCAAGTACAAGAGTTCAGGATGTATAGAACAATGTGACCAGAAGGTCAAGTTCAACCCTCTTTCTCCAAGGTAGGATCCTCTTTCCATGGGTTGCACCAATTAACATTGAAAAGACTGTATTTGTAATTAGAACAATTGGTAGATTAGATCTGACAATAGTATTAAGTAAATAGGGATTGCTGGAAGCCTTAGGATTCTAGAATCTGGGATGGGAAAGAGAACTATCTTTTGTATTCTTCAAACAAACAAACAAACAAACAAAACCCAGTATCACTAAAGCTGCAATTTGTATTTCAAGAGAAGCTTCCATCGATGGTCTTTTCTTGGAATGTAGATAACCACTATGATGAGATGATCTTTTGGGGTTGAGAGAGTGTTTGAAAGATGGATGTTTCATATTGTATCTATTTGATATAAATTTCAGTTGGTCATTTCTAATCTGACCCATTTTGCATTTTGAACTATGAGATAATCGTTGAGACAATCATGTGGTCCTTTAAGTCTATGCCCATAGGTTAGCTTTAGTTTGCTGCAGTCTTGCAAATTATCACAATGTTAACCAGACTGTAGTATGTCACAAGAACCCATTAAGAAACTGATAGATGAATTTGAACCGAAGACCCCTGTAGGAAAAATATTTTTGTTTAAATGGATGAATCATGCTATTGTTAAATGCCTTAGGAAATTTTAACTAGTCCAAATTCTTAGCTTAAAGAAACCAGTCCGTTAAATCCTGTGAAAGATGACATTTATCCACAAAGTCTCCTGCTACAGACTCATGTAACTTAATCTTCTGAGAGGAAGGAGTAAAGTTTTAAAACAAAAATAAGGGCAAAATGTCAGAACTCTGGAATAGAAGATGTAAATTGAAGCGGAAAAAGCAAAAAACAAAATTGAATACGTTGCGATTACTTTGGTTTTCCCCAGTCTGATGTTCTTCACATGTGTTGGATTATAACTCAGCATTCCCATCCAGCAAGATTACATGTGATTGGAGCTGCAGTCCTAACATGTGTTTTCTTCTGATGCCACAAGTACAGGGCTGTTGAAAAAACACATTTGATATTACGGTAGATCCTAACATGATTTTATGCTTTAAATGCTGGCACATATTGTATTCGTCATCAGTGCCACCTGTGTGATCAAACAATAAGCATTCGTATATTATACGATGGTCCTTCCATAATGTTTACTCACAGATTAGCAAATAGATGTGTGCTTCAGACACAGCTTACGATTCCATGAAGCAAATGGGATTATTTTCCAGCAAGAACATGCAAACTACAGCCTTCTAAAAGAAGATACTTCAGTCTTTCTTAACCTGACATCTTTCAAATGTTTTGCAATGGCAGAAATCCTAAGCAATTTCATCCTATTTTGTCTAAATAATAATGAAAAACTCATTCATAGATAGAAAGTGTCAGTATCCCAGCTCTGATTTGAGTAGACTCAAATAGACATTTTTTTTTCTTCATAGCAGTGAATCTAGTGATTGGTATTAAAGATTATGCACGTTTTCACTGAAACTTTTTCCTCCTTGTAAAGTCACCCAGGTGCCCAGATTCCTCTCTTGGTAGGAATGACCTTGGTTTATTAGTTTCCTTGCATGGGGTTCTTTAATTCTTCGTAGCCTAAGAGCCCTACTGGACCAATTGAGAGAAGCTATAAAAGGGAGTAATAAATTTCCATTAGAGAAAGCAATAATTTTGGTAGGTCTTTTCCTCTAGGAAATTTTAGTTAAAAGACTATAAGTAGCATTTTGCTTGTTCACTGTTCAGGGTCATTTGATAACTACAATTTCATTTTATTGCTGCAAATCAGATCTGGAATAAAAAACGAAAAGAGAGTCACCTTAGAAAAACAATGAATTTGACAAATCATCTGAATTCAGGAGAAAAAAAAGAAAGAGAAGAGGGCTTATGTGGAAATAGCTCAGGTTCTGTTTTTTCCAAGGAAAATAGTTCCAGAGAATTGTAGTCACCTTCAAATCAGTTATACCATTCTTTATAGTACGGTATGAGAGCCGTCACTGTCGTCCTAGATCCTCTGTGCCAAAAGTGAGGGGCATTAGTTGTTCCTAGGATCCTTCTTGGGTCCTAGATCTAGAAATCCAGAAATCTGGCCATATCCCAATGGTTTATTTCTTCTTCTTCTTCTTCCCCATACTATGTAGCAAAAGATCACAACTGTCTTTTATCAGCAAAACTTCTGCTTCAAAATATATCATGGTACTCACTAGATGCTGCAGTGGTAAGCAGTTTCGTGTACAAAATATAATCAGTTTTAGAGTCAATCATGCAGTTATCGGGGACGACGGTGTCTTTTTTTTAATATGGATCTCTGAAAGTGGTATGTCAATTTGAGTTTTTACCTCTGCTATACACTCTTCACAGTCTTTTCCACCCAGGCTAGATTCACATGCTTGGCTTAGCTTGATATGTCAAGATTGGGAGGGAGGGAGGGATAATATAGAAGTGCAACACAATTAGAGGGGTCTAGCTTGAGGTAAATTGACATATGAACTAGCAGAGTGGTTGAAAAAGTATTGGCAGAGATGCCTACACAAAAAGCTTGACAAACCATCCAATTCATCTTTTATACCAATTCCTAAAAATATAAATTAGGATCATTAATTCCATTTAGTCATTGGTGGTTTGACCATAATTTATTGGATAAGCCAAAAGTAGCTGTGTTCATAGAAACAATAGCCATAAACTCTGAGTTAACAGTTTCCATTACTAAGTTAATAAAACATACCAAAACAAAATCTGAGTAACCACATTATAGTTTAGACTTCAGCATAAACCCATTTTTTGTTTTTGCATTTTGAACAAATTATCCAGGGATATGAAGTAGTGGAATGGGCTAGACAAACACTTGTGGGATTTGTAACAAATTGTGACCATCTTGGCTTTCTTATGATTAAATTTGTTCCATTGCATTATGTGGCACAATGCTGTCCAGTTGGAATTATGAAACATAAATCTGATAAGATTGGTCTTGCTAATATGTGGAGGGTTAATATAGAATGAAAAGATAAATTCATGAGCCATATCCAAAATCCATATATATCAGTAACCTGGTTTAAATCAGTATGATTGTTAGAAACATTCTTTTTATACTCGAGATGTGCTAACAAAGAATCCACTGGGTAATGGATTCACACACTTCCTTTATTGTTATGTGCCCATTATTGTTTGGTCCCTAATGCAATTTATTCACAAACTTCCTTTGGTTGTGTTGAAATTTTGTTAGGGCGGTGACTATGGGGGCGGCAAAATGGACAAATAATGACACAGGCATGATGATGGAATCACACAAAACCTGCAACTTACGCATTTGTGTCATTGTATGTATGTATCCACAATGTTTGCATGATTGCATATTCACATATGAATTGTCATTTTGGCATCACATCAGCTTTGGGTGTTAATTATTCCTCCTTAGTTAATAGTATTCATCTTTATCTTTCCCACACAGCTTTATTTAAAGGGAATTTTCTGAATCAAGTCTTGGCCAGTGATTAAATAATACCCTGTGCTATGTCCTCCCCGCATTAAAAAAAACCTGTATGGAATTTGTATGTTTATTTATTTATGGAAATAAATATTTTGTACAGTTTGTGCAGGAGATATTAAAGTCTATTAAGGAATGGAAATGTTTAAATGGCCTTAATTTAAAACAATAAGAACTTTTGGATTTAGAACCAAATACCAAGTTATTTACTTTTTTCTACGTTGAATTGGAAGAAGGAATAACATCTGAAAAGGTAAAGTAAGTCAGGGCCATTCACGCCAGACTGTAAGGCACAGGTGTCAAACTTGATTGCGTCACGTGACGTATCGCGATGTTTTTTTGCCTTTGCAGAGCCGGGGTGGGTGTGGCCTGCGTGTGACGCATCCGGCCCGCAGGCCGCCAGCTTGACAGGCCTGCGGGATAATATATACTTATGGGGCTATATCATTGTGATTTGTTTCTGAAAATGGGTAATTTCATCAGAAAAATTAAAACAAAGCTGAAGAGCTGAAGCTGGTCACAAAGTCTGAATAGCTCCCTTTTCAAGACATGGAATTTTCCATATTACAATAACTTATGGTGGGGTTACACTAAATAATACATTTAAACAAAATACAAGTTAATTGTTTGGAGGCACTACAATATTAAGTTCACAAAATATTATTTTTATTTTCAAATTTTACACTTGGTTTATGAAGCAAATATATTTGTGTTTCATACCAAATCCCATTTGGTGTTGATTGATTATAGAATTGTATTGAAAATATGTCTGTTTTTCACTTGGCATGGATAACCTTTAGCTCTATGACTCTGCCATGGCATGCTAGGAAATTCTCAGCAGGTTTGTCAATTCCTTTTGCAGAACAGTGTTACAGTAAACATATTGGCAGATTTCAGTTATAAATCTGTTGCAGTTATTTTACTTTCATCATTACTAATTAAAGCTATGTACCTTTTGATCACTAATAGTTTTGCCGCCATTAAATAGACAAAAATATTTGGAATGAGCACAAGAAACAAGGAGAAGTTTCAGAAAACTTAGAAGGTATCACCATTTGCTTGCATCACACAAATACCAAAATTCTTAGATTAATCCTAACTTCTCTGAGACAGTCATCCCTGCTTTATATTCTATTTATTTTATTATGACTATTGAAGGAAACACTGTGGGTGGTTGTAACTTAGACCAGTCTTTTTCAATTTGCAGCTCTAAAGAAACATTGTACTGGGACTTTGACCCCCAACATTTCAAGCCAATATACCCAAAGGCTGGAAATTCTGGGAGTTTCCAAACTTTTCGGCTGCCAAACTATTTGGAGAACCAAACCCAGAATGCAGTGGTTTGAATTCTGAACAAAACCTGAACGTTTCCATTTCATACATATCCATGATATTAACCCAGCTAGTGCATAGTGAATAATAGCTACTGAATGCTGAAGTATTCAGATTATAGCTGCCATTATGTACGCTAGCAGTGTGGCATAATTTATGCAGTGTGGCATAATCAATTTACATAGGAGTCCATGGTGGTTCTGGAAGGCTAATAAAACTATTCTTACAAAATGTTAGGCAGAGGCACTCAAGAAATTGGCAGTGAATAAAGAGAAATTGTTCTATGAAGAATCGCTTGAGGTATGGAATGCTACGGTTTTGACAAATTGTGAATTATAATTGAGGGAAGCCAGAGGAATAAAGGATAATTTGAAGGATCATGTCTGGATGTGCACAGTGGGAATAATTAAAGGAGTAAAAAAGGGGAAAAAAATAACCCCCCTAGAAAAAATTGGCAACTTTACATTAATTTATGCCTTCATTTTAAACTGTAAAATAAATCTGCCAGTTCCGTTTCTTGGTTTGTCATGCATTCCTTTCTGAATTAGTACAGTATCTGCTAGGGAGAAAGTAACAAGCTTTGTTTTCTAGCCCCACCCCCCTAAAATGATTGCAGAACTAATAGTTGTTCATAGAACAGCCTTGATTTTTATTTTTTTCCCATTCAGCAGAATTTTGGGAAGAAATTATGTAAAGGCACTCAGGACTGTCTGTCAGCAAAATAGCTCTTCAACGCAAGAGGATCATATTTGGTATGGGGGAGAAGCTGGCAAAGATGTTTGCAAATGGGCTGAATCAGCCCAGGTGTTACAGAGAGATTTGTGGGAAGAAGCAATTGGCCAGGAGCTCAGATTGCTGGCAGCTGTTCCAATTCTGAGCACTCCCCACTTATCACATGACCCAAAAGCAGAGAGTATTCACACAGACACAGCACGAGGCCTCATGCTCACAGATGATACTTAGCTACACAAACCAAAGTGCAATTACCCCCAATAGTCAGGGGGTTGGAAAAAATATTTAACTGTGCTCTGTTTGCTTTCCTTACCTTATTTAGGTATGGATGCACCATATTTTGTGCAGGATCTCCAGCAGGTGGTGCTAAGCAAATGCTGTAGCAAGTAGTTTGCATTAGTATACAAATTACTTTTTTATATACAGTTGACTTGGATTACTAATGCTACTACATCCTTCTGAATGTGAATCTGAATGTGAAGCCTGGATTAGTCTTTTGGACATATCTGTTTCCAGGCTAATTGATTTGGCACCATATTCTGGCAATTCTGGATAATTATGCTTGCACTTGAAAGATTTACATATTGGTTATTTGATTCTAAGAGGTATTAATTGCTTATAAATAATAGCTTTCAAATTAAAAAAAATCAAACCTCTACAAAGCAGAGCAAAGGCAGCATGATAATTCAATTAAAGGCATCAAAGATTAAATGGATAACAACAAAGAAAAAAAATAGAATCAAAGATCTAAAACTACTAAGCTGAATAAAATAGGAAGAATATGTAAAAGAATAAAAGCAGTCGTTTAGAATGCATTCCAGTATAGCCAGCCTAACTCATTAAGATAATAGCTAGATAAAATATGCTATTAAGAGAAATAAATATTAAATTATATTGAAAAACCTAATAGAATAAGTTAATGAACTGAAAATGTTGATTGTGAGCCTTTCTGGAGAAGGGAGTCATGAATATACGGAATCAAACTACTTTAAGGAACTGAATTTATTGTCCAAGACTAAAAGAACACAAATATAAAAGATAAACAAAGTAAAAAGTCAACACATTAGAGAATGGAAATGGTGGCAAACATTAACAAAGTATTCATTTAGGCCCAATATATAACCAGATCATTAGAGCCTATGGGTAATTCAAACCAGCACCTTCACAGCAATTGCATTTGAGCAGAATTTGGCAGCTTTTATAGAAATTTCAATAATCTGATATGTTAGTAGAAGTGTATTGCTACTATTTTAGGCCAACCTGGGAGATACTAATTCAGAGTGCTAAGCATGCAAGATGAGTGAGGCTTCCTTGATGGCTTCATCCAAGCATAGATGAGAGCACACTGAATAAAGGGTGTAGCTGAACCTTCCCTCCAATATCTTTGAGGGTAACATATTAAATTTCACTAGTGTAAATACCTTTTGAAGTGAGATAAAAAGCATAATAGAACAGTTGGGGATGACAAAAGCCGTGGTACAGAGGCCCCTGCACTATTGGTCAAAATAGTGCAAGTCAATGATCTTTGACATTTTTAACACGGCTTTTTCTGATTAACAAGAATTGGGATGTGAAGCCCAAAAGCACAAATAACAAGTTATACCTTTTTTTTCTACCCAGGAAATAAAGCATCAGCAAGAATAGACAGGGTCAAAGATCAACCCTGAAATTTGATTTGGGAGCTACTGTGAATTACCATTTGATTTCCCTCAGATGGTAAGGATATATGGAGAAATAAAAATGAGTTCATTGGACAAATAACAGACCATGTATTCTTTCAAGAACCACCTAAGATTTCTGCAGCCTTTTAGACACTTAGGAAAAATGCTTCAGAGTGTGTTGCACCTGTTTACAGTTTCTTAAACGAATGCATCTTTTCTGAGGATCAGATTGCAGCTATGGGCGGCAACTGCACAATCCCAGGAAATGATGCAGCTTCTGGCAGGTAGCACTTGAGCCCCCTATGCTCTTCAACTCATGAATTGTGCCATGGCAGAGACCCAAAAAATTGCTAGTTTCCTTATAAATACCAACAAGAGCAATAAATAAGCTCTGTACTAAAGTTTTTCAACATTCCTACACATAACAAGGCTATCAGTTTTCAGGAATCATGGTCAGAAAAAACTTCGAGGCTTTTCTTAAATGGGGTTCAGGGGTTGCCCACTCTTGTTTTTATTCACAAGTGTGGGGAGATATATCTATCTGTACACATAGACACACAGAGTATAAATAACATAAACACAACTATTATCATCCAGAAAATCTCTTAATCCACCTCTAGTTTCAATAGGCCATTCAGTATGGTGCAGGGGTGAAGGCATCAGGCTAGAAACTGGGAGACCATGACTTTCAGTCCCGCCTTAGGCATAAAAGTTGGTTGGATGACTTTGGGCAGCCACTCTCAGTCCAAACCACTTCACAAGGTTGATGTAGGGAAAGGAGGAGGAGGAGGAATGACTATTATGCGTGTTCACCACCTTAAGTTACTTATAAAGTAATAAAGGTGGGATAACAATCTAATCAAGCAATCCTTGTAAAGGGAGAAAGCCACTGACAGATTAAACATCCACAGGCAGTGATCCAGCCATGACTAATGAATAGAGATCCCTACCTGCAGATCGCTAGCGACCTGTCCAACTGAGAAAACGAAGTTCAAAATAGTCCAGATTTAGTTTGGGCTAATTACAAGTCAATTATAACTCTGTCTGCCATGGCAGCTATGAAACAGAGCTGCCCTTGTTGAGGCAATGCTACTGCAGGTGCCTCAGGATAATCAGCTTGAGAGTCCCAATACTGAAAATGCCATTGCCTATTCACAAAGACTGCTGAAAGGACACTGGCGATATCCCAGCCAAATTTGAGTGCTCAACACATGATACAAAGACTCCAGAAGAGCCCTGGTGGCGCAGTGGTTAGAATTCAGTATTGCAGGCTAACTCTGCCCACAGCCTGCAGTTCGATCCTGATGGTTGGCTCAGCCTTCCATCCTTCTGAGATTGGTAAAATGAGGACCCAGATTGTTGGGACGGGGGGGGGAAAAGGGACCAAAGGGGGGGGGGGGGGGGGGGGGGGAATAGGGTGACATTATATACCACTCAGAGAGTGCTATAAAAGCACTATGGAGCGGTATATAAGTCTCAGTGCTATTGCTATTGCTATTGCTATTGCTATTGCTATTGCTATTGCTATTGCTAATACAGGCCCAAACCAGATAAGATGGAATCTTATATGAACAAACATGAATAGGCTAACTTATTCCTACCCATTTGCAGTGCAGTATGTTATGTATAGTTCGTTGTATGTTAATTTTAGAATAGAAGTCCCATTATATTATTATTTATTATTCTTAGAGCAGATGTTATCGTTACTATTAAACTGACATCAACAGAGCAACTACTTGAAATGGTGTGCAAATTTCACCATTAAAAATTACAGGTGCTATTCAAACAATGTTCTATGAGCACTGCCTGCTAAAACATGCATTTTAAATGTAGCAGGAATCGGTTCTGATTCCTGAATAAATTAAAGATCAAGAGCGTTGGCAACCTGCATTTGGAAATTAAGGGTGGTACCTTCTTACTACCATTCTAGTAGATCAATTAAACTGGTTACAAGTTAATGCAAGCCTCTGAAGCCTCTGGGAAGAAAGGGCTAATCATGCTTTAAGAAAGAGACAGTGTTGAAATAATACAAGAATCAGATCCTCTTGTGATTAGCATAGAACAGAGTAGACGCCAGCCACAAACCAAACTTTGAATGCCGAGAAGTTATTAGAATTTCCATATCTCTTTTGAGTGTTCAGAACATTATGTACTCGTTTTCTCAACAGTCCTTATGACCAGGGGTCCCCAACCTTTTGGACCTCAGGGACCACCAAGGTCATAATTTTAAATCCCGCGGACCACTAATATGAATTTTTGTAAAAAGATAAATACATTTGTAAAATAATGATCAGAGAACTTCCATTTTATTAATATGAAATGCACCTATTTAATATAACAAAATGATAAATGCTTATTTAATTATAACAAAATCACAATT
>QLTV01000419.1:1620875-1640180 GCA_003457575.1 Thermophis baileyi
GCATATGCACCAACGACACATTCCTTGTGTGTCCAATGACACTTGGCCAATAAAGTCTTTCTTTCTCTCTCTCTCTCTTTCTTTCTTTCCTTTCTCTTTCTCTCTCTCTCTCTTTCTTTCTTCCTCCCTTCCCTTCCCCTCCCCTCCCCTCCTCTCCTTTCCTTTCCCTTCCTTTCCCCTCCTTTCCTTTCTCTTCCTCTCCTTTCCTTTCCTTTCTTGGGGCGTGCACCTACGGAGCTCCGCCGGCCTCAGGCTCCGGGGCTGGCGGGCACCTTGGTGGGGCAGGGAGACAGTGGCGCTGCCTGGAGAGCCGGCAGGTGGATGGGCGTGCTGGGCGGTCTCTGAGCCTTGCCAGGAAGGTAAGCCAAACGCCGGCCGGGCCCATGCGCACTCCCGCCCACCCCTCACTCCTGCCGTCTCCTGGGAAGTTCGCGGGAAGTGGCGGTGGGCGGAGCTGGGCAGGGAAGATCCGCCAGTGCAGTGCCTGGCAAGGAAGGCCAGGCGGGGGGGCGCGGCCGATTGTCTCATTCACGCCATGGGGTGGATGGGCTGGAACTTTGCATCGTGAAGCCCGCAGCCGGGTCGGGCAGAGACGCCGGCTTGCAGCGAAGCCCACCACCACGAGGCCCATCCGCGCAATAGGCTGCACTGCCCTGGCCCGGCTCAACCACGCTTCTTTGCTGGGCACCGGCGGCAGCTTCCAGCCTAGAAGCCGCTGCCGGCGCCCAGCAAAGAAGCGCAGTTGTGCGGGGCTGGGGCGTTAGCACGGGAGCAGCAAGGAGTTCAGGGAAGGTGGCAGTTCGTCTTCATGCGCGGAGGGCAGGCAAGGGGAGGGCAAGGGATCCCCCACCCCTGGCGCCCTTCCTCCACGCAACCTGCTGCTGCCGAGCGGTCTCGTTCACGTCGCCCGCTTCACTTGTGGGTCGGATGGGCTGGAACGTCCGTGCTTTGCTGGGCGCCGGCCAGGCTCCTCGAGAGACGAGAGTTTGCTTGGCCCCATGCAAACTCTTGAGCCCGGCCGAAGTTTCCCGCGCCACTTCAAATGCTGGTGCTGCACTACAGCTGAGAGAAGCACTTCGGCCGGGCTCCTTGAAAGACGAGAGTTTGCTCGGCCCCATGCAAACTCTTGAGGAGCCCGGCTGAAGTTTCCCGCACCGCTTCAAATGCTGGTGCTGCACTACAGCTGAGAGAAGCACTTCGGCCAGGCTCCTCGAGAGACGAGAGTTTGCTCGGCCTGAGCAAACTCTCATCTCTCGAGGAGCCCGGCCGAAGTTCAGTGCTTCTCTCAGCTGTAGTGCGGTATCAGCATTTGAAGTGGCGTGGGAGACTTTGGCCGGGCTCCTCGAGAGACGATTTTGCAGGGGGCCTATCTAGCGTCGGATGCTAGCTCGTGCCCCTGCAAACTCGTCTCTCGAGGAGCACTCGCTGAAGCGGCGTGGGAAACTTTGCCTGGGCTCCTCGAGAGACAAGAGTTTGCAGGGGGCCGATCTAGCAGGCGCTTTCTCTCGGGCCTCCCACCCGGAGGCCTTGCAGAAGGAGAGATGTAGGCCCGAAAGGCGGCTGAACCTCCCCCCCCCACTCCCGGCAGCCATTCGGCTGAGCGCGGCGAGTTCTTGGTCTTACCATCCTGTTCAAGATCGTGTGGCTCGCACTGCTATACTCAAGGTGAAGTTTGCGCGTGGCCTTAAGAGTGGGGGCTGGCATGTGGGCGGGGTGATGTTGGGCGGTGCAGCCTTGTGTTCCTGCGCGTGGACTGGATTAATTGCTCTCGGCCATATCCGGCCCAGGGGCCAAGATTTCTCCATGGACCACCAAAATTTTCTTGCGGACCACCAGTGGTCCGTGGACCACCGGTTGGTGACCTGTGCTTATGATGACATTATAAAATGACTAGGTACTGTAATCCCTGCTTTCCTTTAAAATAAATGCAAATTGAGCTCTATACCATACATATAAACTTGCACATATCTTGTCTCAAAGGTGCTTTTTCAAGAGGCAACTGGACTTTTGTTTTTCTTTGAAGACGTTTCACTTCTCATCCAAGAAGCTTCTTCAGCTCTGACTGAAGAAGTTTCTTCCCCACCATCCAGTCAGAGCTGAAGAAGCTTCTTGGAGAGAAGCAAAATGTCTTCAAAGAAAAACAAGAAAGTCCAATTGCCTCTTGAAAATGCACCTTTGGGACAACTATGACCTGGATGACTGAGAACCTCCATAGACATACACATATCTTGTCTCTTTGTAGAAACAATCTTGGCTTCTCCGTAACCAGTTGAAACTATGATTAAGTCTGTCCATATATTGTGAAATTAATTAACTGTGAGCATCCTAGACCAAGCCAAGTCCAAAAACACTAGAGAATTCCTGGAAGCCTGGCACTCAGACAAATTGGCAATCAACAGGCATGCAGAGATAAACAACATCTACATACCATTCAAAAGAGACAAGTCAAAAAGGAAACAAAAAGGCCCAAACATTTCCTCACCAGCAATCAGCAACCAGATGAGCAAAGATTAACACCAAGATTAACACTAGACCAACAAACAAGAAGCAAATAATACCCTAATCAGACAAAGTAGCTAATAGTTAACAACAGCCCAATCAAGGAACCACCAAAACCTCTTCCACCAACATTGACAGAACAAGCCACTATATAAAATGACAGTAAACCCCCACTCCCTACTAGCACTGATGAAGTTACCTAGTTTGGAAATGAAACATCAGTAAACAACCAAACAACCAGAGTACCAAGGACTCCACCGTTCAACCCTGAGATACAAATATTCTCTTCTATCAGTACAATTGATTTAATCAGCAATGAAGCCAATTGAAGATCTCACTGGTCTCCCAGACCCCCAGGCCTGATGACAAAGCAAGGTCTTGAAGAACTTCAAAAAAATTAAGAAGGATGGAGCTGATCTCATTTGGTCCCTCAAAAACCCCAACTTTAAAGATCAAAACCAGCCCTTGAATTGAACCTTGAAGCAAACTAGCAACCAATGCAGCTCATGGAGGTGTTATGAATGTTGTTCTAGCGGAACACATAACTGCTTGCACCACTGCATTTTGCACCAGCTGAAACTTCTGGATACTGTTCAAGTGCAGAGCCCTCCAATCCAGGTACAGGTATAACTGGCACACTCCTAGCCATGACTGCCACCTCCTCTTTGAGCATGAGTTCTGAGTCCAGGAGGACTCCCAGATTGTACACTGGGCCTGTCTGCAGTAGTGCCACCTCAGTCAGCACCAAAAATGGCATAGTCCTAGGACCAGTAAGCCCCCAAACCCAACGCTACTAAGTCTTGTCAGGGTTCAACTGAAGCCTGTTCCCCATCTAGATCTTCACAGCCTCCAGACACCAGGATAACATCACTTAATGTGCCAGGGGCAGAGATGTTGCAGGTAATCTCACAATAATCACAGTCCATTCATTAACTGGAATGTAAACTAGAAGTTGTTCCTCATCATCCATTTTCATTCCTGAAGATGGTCCTTACCAAATTTCAGCTTTCTGGTCAGGAGAACAATTTCAAACAATGACTAGATTGCAACTATGCATGATTTTCATTTTTTGAGAATGCCTATACGTCTCATATCCCAGTGGTATTCATGGAAATACAGATAATGCTGGAGGGTTGAATTTTGGAGAATACTAGTTTATTATTATTATTATTTTAAAAAGTATAGAGCCTGATGGGTGTGAAGGGAGCTGTCCGTGCATACATTCGTTCCTATAGGCAGCTCCACCCCAACCCAGAATATTAAGCCCATCACCAGGAAGTCTATCCCCAGTATTTGAAATATGTGAGTGTGTGTGAATGTAAATGCTGTTATAGTACTGAGGGGATGTTTGCTGCTATCTTTTCCAATGGTTTACATTTACATTTCAGAAACACCATTTTAAATCTTTCACACTACCCTGGAGCAAATCTGCCTTAGAGGCACTGGAAAATTTAATAAAGCAATTTCTACGGTAGCTATGAGCTAATGTGCTAATTAAACGTATGCTCAGGAGCTCATTGCCACAAGAAAAGCAGGTGACCACTTTGCTAACTTTCAAATCTGAAACTGGCCCAACCAAAAGAGCTGGCCCCTTAGTATAATGTTCCCATTGCTGTTTTTTGAGAAGACTACTGGGGAAGCATAATAAGGGTAGTTACTTCCACATACCCTTAAAACACTTGCATATGTTGAAAGGCATTACAGCAGAGGTGGGTTCCTCCCGGTTCGCACCGGTTCTATAGAACCGGTAGCAAACTGCTGGTGACGTCACGGAGCCGGTTCTGTCAGTGCCGGTCCGTGGACGCCGCCATCTTTTTTTGGGAATGTTTTTTTGGAATTTTTTTCTTCTGCGCATGCGCAGAAGCCGAGTCCCCAGCATTGCGCATGTGCCACCATCTTGTTTTTGGCTTTTTAAAAAAAAATTGTGAATTTTCGGCACTGCGCATGCGCGTGCAGCCATGCGGCGCGGGAGGAAGCGAATCGGCAGCGAGGTAAGTTAGAACCCACCCCTGCATTACAGGTGGTTGGCCCTACCATTAGGAAGGATGGGGTGATAATCTTAGGAAGCAAATGTTGGATGCCATGAAAAACCAGCAAAGGTATTCCTATTTTATATTATGGGTGGTCATACAGTCAGCCAGGTGTTTAGACTGGATTTGGCATTTTTAACCATCTATCAAGCCCTTCCCAAAAACCTGGGATAGACAGATTTGGTGTCAATAGTATTGTTGCAGGATGCAATCTATTCCAAGAAGTTGCTTTTTGCAATTGGCTGATGGTGATTTTATCAATGCTGATATAGTGTTCAAGTGGTGTGCCAGATGTTATGGGCTTGTACCCAAGGTGCTTCTTATTATTAATATTATCATTGTTTTCTTTTGCCACAGTCATTCTACTTCTATCTTCAAGTCTTTGTATTATTATTTCTTTTCCCTTGCCAAGTGCGGGAGAGATGCTTTAGAAAATTTGTCAATACCATTGGAAAGGTTAACTATTTCTGGGTAAGCTGACTCGGATGGATGGGAGACGCCACTTAATGCCAATCTGATTCTATCACAGTATACAGAATCCTTATCCTTATCAATTCTCAAGCTTTTTGGGGTCAGTGATATTAATGCAAATTAGAATATATGTCAGTCATCAGCAAATAATGTCTAATATTGAATCCCTGGGAATCAAATATAAAACCATCTTGACTTATTTTATGTTAGACTCTTCAGTTATTAACATATACCATAGTGTCAACAAGGGGGGAAGGGCTTTAAAAAAATCCACATTTGCCTATGATTTAATCCTAAACCGATATGAATAAGATTTAACTTTCTTAACACAGCAGATGCTTTCCAGGTTGCCCCGACAAGTATGCAATGAATTGTTCTTAAAGTACAGGTAGTCCTCGACTTACCATTCCTTTAGTGACTGCTCAAAGTTACAACACTGAAAAAAGTGACTTATGATCATTTTTCACACAACCATTGCAGCACCTTCACAGTCATGTGATTTACATTAAGACGTTTGACGACTGGTTCAAACATTATGAGGGTTGCAGTGTCCCGGGATCATGTGATCCCCCTTTGCAACCTTCTGACAAGCAAAGTCAATGGGAAAGCCAGATTCACTTAACAACCATTATACTAATTTAATAACTGCAGCGATTCACTTAACAAATGTGGCAAGAAAGATCGTAAAAGGGGGCAAAACTCACTTAGCACATTTCTCACTTAGCAGCAGAAATTTTGGGCTCAGTTGTGGTCGTAAGTCGAGGACTACCCGCATACTGACCTGTGCAAATCAACAGATAGAAAAAAAAACCTCACGTAGTAACTTCCCATACTTCCTAATAAAGCCTATATCTTTGAATCTTATTAGTTTCAAGGCGTATAAAACTGAAATGCCGGGACTTCTGACCTAAGCCAGAGGCGAGAGTAGAATGAAAATGTAAACACGAAAACCTATTTTGCGCGTGCGGGGAAGTTCCCGGCGATGGCCTGGCTGCTCCTGCCAGGTTCTCGCCCAGCCAACGGCACGTGGCTCCGCGGCTAGCGGGGGCCAGGCGAGCCCCCGAGACGAGCCGTCCAATGAGGAGACCGGGATGGAACCAAGCCTTCGAGGGGGCGGGGCCCCCGTTTCGGAGGGCACCTACCTTCGGATCATGTGAGCAGAGAGCGAGAGCGCGAGGAGGAGAGGGGGAAAGCGAGAGCGTCGTGGCGGTCGGCGAGGGTAAGGGTTAACAAGCTGGGGTGTTGGCGTGGAGGCGCGCGAGCTGGCCCCGAGAGAGAAGGAAAGGGGGACGGGGCCGCGGGTTGCAAGGAGCGACTGCGCTCTCAACCGAGAAGGTTGCAGCGCGTTGCTGGCTGCTGTTAAAAGGGCCACTTCCGCAGCTAATGAATCGGGGAAGGCGCGCGAGGAATGCACTAACAAGCTGCGCGTGAATTAACATCTTCCAAGAAATTAGTTTTGCTGTTTCTCTGCCCCAAGCTAGCTGGGTTGGAGACGGATTCACCAGCAAGAGCCGATATTTTGATTTTGCTTGCCGGGGAAGCAAAAGCTCCTGAAAAGCGTCGTTATATTGAAAACTGCGTGAGAAATACATCATGTGGGTTGTTTACTGCAAATGGCATGCAAAATTCCCGACCCGTTTCTAGTGGAAAATCTGGGGCTTCTTGCCGCCAAAGGACGGATAGGTTGCGCGCCCCCCCCCCCCGCCCCCAGTCCGATCGTCTGAATTAAAGCGTTAATTCAGAAACGCGGCCGATTCCCATCACGCTGACAAACGTAATGGGGCTTCAGGAATCCGGCTAAGCAGGCTAAACTTCTAGAGCGGAGATTTTTTTTTTTTAAATTTTTATTTGCAAGGCGCGTGAAGCAGCAACGCGCCCTCTGAACGCGAGTAACCCGAGCCGGCTGGCCGTCGGGGAGTCGATCTCGCCCGGCCTATCGGAAACGCGGAGCTCTGTTGATTGATGGGTAAGACCTGCCCCGTGGCTTCGGCTTGCAGGGCGGGACTCTTGCGCCTTCGGCTCTAAGCGCGAGGGGGAAGCGACGCTGTGTGTAGCGAGTGGAACCCGAGAGGTGAGCCGAGGAGCGCGCGCGGACCGGGCAAGCTTTGTCCTGTCTTCTCCAGCGGACGCCTCGTTCCTTTCCACCTGAGCCGCTCCGCGCCCGGTTACGGACAAGCAAGGAGCGTGCGGGTTTGTGCGAGGTTCGGGATTCCTTTCCTGCGCTTCTCAAGCTCTGACAGATGGAAGTAGAGCTCTTAACCCCGTTCCAGTTTTGGCCACACCCGTAATGGATGCTTGGGAAATACCCTTTTCTCAAAAAGTTCACCCAGCGAGGTGCACTTTCGCTTGTTTGCTCTCCCTCTTTAAGTAGGCTCCCCTCTTGTCGTTGCCCCCCCCCCGTTTCGTCACTGGCTGTGTCCACTCCTTTTGTAGCAGAAAGCACCAATCCCGATCTGGCTAGGAGTGATCCTCAAATATTAAGCCTGAGATCAGCCTTGTGACACCTTCCCACCCATTTTAAAATTAATGCACCAACACTGTAACTTGGGAGCTGAAGGAGTTTCTTGGATGGAAAGCAAAACGTCTTCAAAGAAAAAAGCAGAAAGTCCAGCCCTCTCTTGAAAAAGCACCTTTGGGACCCTAACTCATCTGTAATTGATCCTACTGGCTCACTCTTGAAGGAGTCTCTTTTCCACTCAAGTTAAGGTTCCGGGGACAGGTCCCCTGTAACTTGCAACAATGCAAAAGTAGCTTGAAGATGCTTTCCTCAGAGATGCCTTTTTTCCAATTCCTTATAAGATACAACTACCAACTAGGTACAACTTTAGGATTTTGAGAAGGTCTTCCATCCAAGGAGTAACCAGGTCTGATCATGCTTAATTTGTCAAGATGAAATCAAACCTAGTTGGGCCCGCCTCATTAAATCTCTTCACATAATGTTTTTGTCTCTTATTTTATATACTGTTATCTCCAACGACGTTCTCTTCTTTCTGATTGATCCCTGAGATTAATCTAATTTGAATTTGTCTAAATCTACATTCAGGTAGTCCTCGACTTACAACCATTCATTTAGTGACTGTTCTAAGTTACAACGGCACTGGGGAAAAATGACTTACGACTATTTTTCACACTTATAACCGTTACAACATCCCCATGGTCACACGTTCAAAATTCAGGTGCTTGGCAACTGGTTCATATCTATGACGGTTGCAGTGTCCCAGGGTCACATTATCACTTTTTGCAACCTTTTGACAAGCAAAGTCAGGGAAGCCAGATTCACTTAGCAACTGTATTTCTAGTTTTAACTGCAGCAATTCACTTAACAACTATGGCAAGAAAGGTCATAAAATGGTGCAAAACTCACTGAACAACAGTCTGTCTTAGTAACAGAAATTTTGGGCTCAAGTGTGGTTGTAAGTCAAGGACTGCCGTACTTGTAGTCCCACCTTCTCCTCTCCTCCAAATATTCTGCAACCCATTTCTCTGTCTTTTTTTGCTCAGTCTTCTCTCTTTCCTCTACTGCAGGGGTCCTCAAACTTGCCAATTTTAAGACTTGTGGACTTCAATTCCCAGAATTCTCCAGCCAGCTATGCTGGTTGGAGAATTCTGGGAGTGAAGTCCACAAGTCTTAAAGTTGCCAAGTTTGAAGACCTCTGCTCTACTGTGTGACCACATGTCCCAGTCTCTTTCTCCCTCCCATCAACATTTCTCTCTAGGAAGAAAAAAGAAGCGGGTACAGGGAAGCTGTAATTTGTTCCTGTGAGTTACAGGGCATCAGGTCTAAGCCCAGACAACCTCCGTATCTTCACAAAGAGATTGACCTCTTCTGGCAGCTCTTACCTCTCTCCAGATCCCCTGCTCTCACTTCCTTCAACCCATTTTACTTGGCACCTTTATTTTCTTTAATAACACACTGCTAGTTATGCAGCTGTTTCGTTCTTTCAGTCTCTTATTTGTCTTGTTTGCTTTAAAAACATTCTCTTTCCCCTCTTGAATTCAATGCTACAACATTTCCATTGGTTAATGTGTCCATTATTAATGTTATTAATCGAGATTCAGGGGAAATTGGATGGCTCAGCTACTGTTTGTATATGATATTAAAATCTATGTAAATAGTAGAATTCAGGTATTTAATTTCTTAGTTCAACAGGCTCTATTTGCTACTGGCAAAACGGGTTTTCAACAAAATTAACACAGTATCTAAGATAGAGCAATTGTTCTTGTGCCAGATTTTCAGTTAAAGTTTTACAAACCTTTAATTAGGCTATGAAACATCCCAATTTCAATGTTTTTTATATTTACAGTTCCTTGGTGCAGTAGGTAAGATGTCTTTCCTGTTTAAAATGGGTCAAAATTTAAGTGCAAAAAAATGAGAATACTTTTATATGAACTTGGTCTCTAAAATCTTTCCACATGTGTAAATTTTTCGCTTAATTTTTCTTTAATACTTGTCTTGTAGTTATGTCTCATACTTGTCTCATATGTAAATTGATGGTGTCACTTTAGATATTTCCCATATCGAATAATAAATTGCTCATAGTGCCAATACCTGCTGTTTGCTTTTAGCAGTGATTTATCTTATTCAATCATCATTTGATATGATACACATGTGAACCAGCTTTCTGACTTTATAGTTAGTCTATATATAAATCAAGAGGCAATTCAGTTCAAAGGTGCTTAAAAGCATGTTTTCTTCTATTGCCTGGAAGGGTAGAAGATGCATCACATCAAGTGATAGTCAACTTGGCTATTCTGGCATTTTATTACTGAAACTGTTTTCCTAGTAATTGATGTGGAAGAGACTCCTTCAAGAGTGTGCCAGTAGGATCAGTTACAGATGAGTTACAGTCCCAAAGGTGCTTTTTCAAGAGGCAACTGGACTTTCTGCTTTTTCTTTGAAGACGTTTCACTTCTCATCCAAGAAGCTTCTTCAGCTCTTCTTCAGACATTTCTCTGTTTTCCTAGTAATTGAATTATAGTTTAATATGTATGCTTGGAGTCTTTATGTGTGAAATTTTAATTTTAATTACAATTTTATATGATAGCATTACATTAACATTTTAGTGACTGCCTTGAATGACCTTATCCAAATAGGATATTCTATTGAAATAAATAGAAAAGCCATGGGTAGACATTCTGCAAGCAAAGTGACATTCTGCTATTTATTAGTCTGTTTCTGTGGTGAAGATAGGAAGCATGGAAATTGAGTCTTTCACTTATCTTGATTTTAGATCTCTATTAATAAAATCTTTTAAATAGGTAATCATTTTGCAACATAGAACAGGATGGAATTTGAAGACATTTAAACAACATAACATGTTAACTCAGTCATTTTGTTTTATCCATAGGCTAAGTCAAAATTTCTTTCTTTCTTTCTTTCTTTCTTTCTTTCTTTCTTTCTTTCTTTCTTTCTTTCTTTCTTTCTTTCTTTCTTTCTTTCTTTCTTTCTTTCTTTCTTTCTTTCTTTTTCTTTCTTCTTTCCCCCCTCCCTCCCTCTTTCTTCATATTATTTTAATTTAGTCAATAAACTTTAGTTAAACAAACCACAATAGTGCAATATGAAAATCCAGTTTTTATCTGCATCCAGTTAGAGCCAGTTCTCACTTGACTCACTGTTTACACTGAGGATGATTTGCTGAAGACAAATCACCGTTGTTATTGACAGAGCCTCTTTTGCAGTTGTTGAATGCCTCTGTTCAGACAACAAGTCAAGTTGTTCCCTGAATGCATTATTTTTCAGATATAAATGTGCCATCAAGTATGAAGGAAGGAAACCCCTCCCCCCCCCACACAGTTCTTTGGCTTTAAATTGCAAATGAGATTTTTAAGTGGTTCCTGACAGCACACACATAGACATACGTGCCTTTCATGCCTTCTAAAAATAATGTCAGATTTAGCTCTAACAACAGCCACAGTGTTTTCAACACCTGCTGAAGCTGCTATTCTTTGAAGATGTGAAACAGTGCTGAGCCTTTAAGAAGTCACTTTCTGAAGGAAAAAATTGGGGGTTAGGAAGGGGGAAGAGACATATACTATAATTAAAAACACTAGCAATGAAAATAAACACTATTAAACAAAAACAAAATGGGAAAAATCTGGTGAAATGTGGCCATCTGGTTTTGAGTTCTGGACCATGTTTAGTTTCTGTTGTAACCCACAAAGTGAAGCCCTTTCAAGTATTGGCTTATTTGTTAGTCTAATATCCTGCCTTTAGTTTAGAGTGCAAAGTACCAAATGTAGCACTACCTCATCTCATTTTTTCCAGTACAACAACCCTGTGAGGTACGTTGGGCTGAGACAGAATGACTGGACTGAAGTCATCTAGCTACTACCTCTAGCTACTATGGCTACTACAGGCCTGTTCCAGTGTTCAAAGCCCTAGCCATAATAAAATGGAAAAAATGTAAAGAAAATACCCTTGCTCCATACAAAGACTGTTAATTTGAATAGTTTACATTTTAAAAATTCCAAGCCTGTAGAGTATATTCTCTTTGAATGTGAATCCTAATTGTCCCTTTAATTAATCTTAAGACATCATACGTACTGTATATTTGGTTTTTGGCTTAATATATTGTATAACCTAGGCTGGCTTAGCATTTTGTCTAAGCCAATCCAATGGCTGTTTTCGTTAAACCAAGGCTAAAATCACAAAGTGTTCTTTAAAGGTAAAGACTGCTAGCCAAGCTTCACTTCCTGTGACGGTGAGTCCATGGCCATATTGATTCTCGGCAACAGAACAGAAATAGTTGTATTTGCCTTTTCTGGGATGTTTCTTAACCAAATCTGATCTCCATTTTGATTGCAACCAAATGTTCCAGAGGAGAAGGCAGGGTGATCTAATTCCTTGCAATTTCTGGACTTACATTGCAGGCACTTGCAGTGGGTGTGGGATCAAAAAACATTCCCAATGTTATGAATGGTGTGTTATAAAATGCATTGAGTAATGCCAGGTCTTTGACCTGAACGTTGCCTTGGGCTGGAAGTGAAATCCTTTGAATGCTGTGCTCTCAAAAATGGGTATGTTTATTCAGGAATGTACCTGTAATTAGGTTTTCTTGCAGGAAGGTGCACAAGAAGATAAGCCGTGATTGAGTGCCATTAAAAGAAAAGTGCTCTGTCGGTTAAGCCCTCAGAACACATCCAGATAGTTCTGAATTGTAGCATTTAGTGAGCTGTACCCAGTGGGACAGGAGCAACCATTCTTGGGTTTTTGGGTGTTTTTTGGTCATCCAGATCTTTTTACACAAATTTGGATTCATGTTTGCTATTTTTTTAAAATATTTCCAGTTATGGCTACTATTGTATAAAATATAAGGAAAAAGTGGATTGAAAAGGTTTTGAATGGATTGATAAAACCTATGTGTTTTACAAAATTGTATCTTCACAAAAGGAACAAATGCATGTATGCAATGAAATGAAAGTCATACATGGATAAATCTGTGAATTGATATTTCTGAAGTGTTTCTGGTTTTTAACTCCATCCTCGCAATGGCTCAGTGCTTAAAGACACTGAGCTTGTCAGCTGGAAGGTTGACAGCCCAGGTTCGAGACTCAAGTGCCGCACAACGGATGAGCTTCTGTTCTTACCCCAGTTTCTGCCCACCTAGCAGTTCAAAAGCATGCAAATGCAAGTAGATTAATAGGTACCACTTTGATGAGAAGGTAATAGCATTCCATGCTCCTTTGGCGTACAGTTGGCTACATGACCATGAAAATTGTCTTCAGACAACGCTGGCTTCCTTGTCCAAAAAACACAGATAAGCATCGCGCCCTCGAGTCGGTCACAACTGGACAGGGAAACCTTTTTACTACCTCACCACCACCAAAACCCCTTCCCACCGCTGTAAGAGTATCCTTGTTCTTAAGTTAAAATAATATGACAACCACCATGCTGTTGCCAAGGAAGTTGCATGGATATCTCCATGAAGTCCTCAGGAGCAGAATTCAGCTTGAAGAAGATTCATTTTGTCGCAGAGACCTTTGATGGGATCATAAGATTTGATGAATGATACAATATAGGAACAATTCCTTTGGATGTAGGGGAGGGGAGCGTATTCGTTGATTAACAAAGTACATCAGAGCTAAGGCATTAGTTTCATTTCACCAGCTATCTCTACAAACAGAATTTACAACTGGCTAATTGCATTCCAGTGTCCACTTCATCTTCACCCTTGGCTACTGAGGGACACTGTCCCTTGACTTTTTTAATTTTCTCTCTTCCTTGCAAGGAGACCCCCCCTTTCTATTACTGAATATGATAACTTAAGATTTTTCTTAATTTCATACAGTATATGTTTTCAAGCAATAAAATTGCTCTAACATATATGCCCTAAAGGTACTTCTATTGACGTTTTATTTAAAAAATAGGGAAAGAGCTAAATATGTATTGGCTGGCCTTCTTTCTCTCCTGGATAGGCCCAAGCTTCCTACCTCAACTCTGGCTGGTAGAATGCCTTATCTTCCGCCATCTTCATTCTCTGAGATCGAGTAGATAGGGTCTTCCAACAGGAGCCGCCTCTTCAATGAGCTTTTTTTCCAGATCTCAGTCAGTGACTCTACAGTGACTTCTTCCAGATTTACCATTAAGCTTTCCGCACTATAACATTGCCCAGTTTAGTTTTGGTCCATCAGGCATCCTTGCTCTATCCTGAAACCCAAACCAAATTGTTAACAGTGTAGCACGGTCTACAGTAATCTTGACAGCCATTACAGGTAGTCCTTGACTTATAACAGTTCATTTAGTGACTGTTCAAAGTTACAACAGCACTGAAAAAAAGTGACCTATAACCATTTTTCACACTTACAACCATTGCAGCATCCCCATGGTCACATGATCAAAATTCAGATGCTTGGCAACTCTTTCATATTTATGACAGTTGCATGTCCTGGAGTCATGTGATCAGCTTTTGTGACCTGACAAGCAAAGTCAATGGGGAATCCAGTTTCACTTAACAACCATGTTACTAATTTAAATGCAATGATTCACTTGGCAAGGAAAGTTGTAAAATGGGGCAAACTCACATAACAAATATTTCACTTAGCAACACAAATTTTGGGCTCAATTGTGGTCATAACTCGAGGACTACCGGTATATCACTTCCAGTTCCTCTTCTCGGCTCTTCAGAATCCTCTCTAGTCTTTTTTTAGGGCCCCATTTCTGATGTCATCTCAGCAGTCCTTCCTTCTCCTATGGCAGGGGTCGGCAACCTTAAACACTCAAAGAGCCACAAAGGTCCTAACCGGAAGCCCCCTGTTCAATTCTGGAGCCGACCGGAAGTCCGGTTCCCCCACCATAGAGTCTCCTCCTCAGCGCGGCATCCTTTTTCCTCTACCAGTCCTAACCGAAGGCCCTATCAATTGTGGAGCTGACCGGAAAACCTGCCCCTTGCCATTGTCTCTTCCTGGCACGCCCTGCTTCCCCCCCCCAAACCGGAAGCTCCTCTCAAAATTGTGGTGCTGACCGGCAACAGGGAGCCGCAGCAGAGGGATGAAAGAGCCACATGCGGCTCCAGAGCCGCAGGTTGCTGACCCCTGTCTTATGGGAACACTTTCCTAAATGAAGCTAATCTACTATCAGCTTATTTGCTCACAAAGCAAAGTGTTTGGATGTCTGCAAAGATACATGAACAGCCAGAAGGAAGTCATGGCTGAATGTACCTTTTATTCTTATTGACTATCTGAAATTCTGACCAAAATCTACATATTACCAAATTTAGTGCTGAATTTCACATTTGTGGGAAATGGCTTTATGAGGAGGAAATGATACAATAGTTGTGAACACTGGTTGCTCTAACTTTGCTAATGGTTGAAACCAGGTTCTCATTAGTTTCCCATCAGGCTGCAAAACTGATAAATACCAATTTAGATTTGTTGTGCCATGTAATCTGTAGAGCCGGGTTTCTACTTTATGCCATGTGTTTGCCAGAAACAGTGTATTCTTGCTCTGAGCCATTTTCTGTTCTACTGAACAGAGAGCATAGGCATGTCTACAAGATTAACTTCTGGTTAAAGAATAATTTGTCCCATTCTAGCATAGGGACAGCTGCATCTGCAGGTGCAACAGGACAGATATATGGTGATGCGGATTTTATTTGTACTGCAACGCTTATTTGTCCCATTGAGTTATTTGTAGAGTGTTGTATATGCCTATAGTATAATAAGTGTCTGGACTTTCCTTTTATCTTTTTTTTTTGTGCAGAAATATCTTTTTATTTTAAAATTGATTTTGTGCATATATATCATAATGCAATAACATATCAAAATCTAAACCCTAAAATTGCACACTGGAATTGAAAATCAAAAGGATAAGATATGTTGAGTTATTATATTTTTATCCTGCCTTTTCTTTATACATAACAGGAATAATACTAAGAAGAATGCAATAAAATTCAGAGCCAAAAGAAAATGCCAATGTATCACTGACCAAATAATTAAAAGATAAGGATATATTTTATGTCAAATCAATGGCTTTATTAACATAACAATATCAGATAGTAGGAATTTGTTGCTAACTAGAAAGTCATTGGATATTTGGATACTAATGCAGTATGTTCAGGGATATGTTTTTGAATTGGAATGTGTGTTCCTATAAAAATTTCCAAAACTCTTCTATATCTTGATTTTGTTTCAGCTAGATGTGGATACCTTTAGACAAGTTTGTGGTTATTTTCTTGCAGGTGGATCTATAGATTTCCCAAGGCCTTCATTTCCATCTGATTTGATTACACACCGTGCAGTCCATCTTTTGTATGAGGGAATAGATCAACCCATGGTCTCAGTAAGTCATAGCAAACTGCTATCTGTTTCTGGTCCATTGCTTGCCCCAGCTTTTGATCAGCAAGATATCATATTAGATGTTTTCAAGCCTGACATGCCACCATTAAATTTACTGCAGGACTGCAGCAATGAACAAGTATCTGTTCCAGCTGTTACCTCAAACACAGTTTCTACACCAGAGATGGGTGTCTCGTTGTCAATGGTAAAGAAGGAAGTGGAGAAACCACAGAATACCATCTATGAGGCTTACCTCAAACTGCCAGATTTTTGTTCAGATGTCTCTAGAGATTTCATCCCTACACTGGAAGAGATTGAGGAGTTCCTCAATGAGAAGAAAGAACTTGTCAAGGATGAGCTGAATGACAAACAACCAGGGGGACAACTTGAGATAAAATCTGAAATCAACTTAAGCAGTGCAGGGGAAGAGTCTGCTACTGGGACTGATCTAGATGAAGGCGTTTCTAGTTCTGTTCAGGCTGGAGTAGTATCTGGAGATATAAGCATGCCTGGAACCGTGGGGACAATTCCTGTTCTCCTTCAGATCCAGCCTGGCCAAGCAGAAGATAGCTCATCCATCCAGAATTCTGTGGGTGGTATCCGGGTGGCCCACGTGATCATCAGAATGCAAGGCCAAAACTTGACTGTTTATCCCCAGGTCACTCCAAGTCCTGTGAAAGGCACAGACCAGAAGTATGTACGAATAGCTCCATTGCCTGTGGCATTGAGGCCAGAAGTTCTTGGAAGTCCAAAGAGCATAGAGACCAAAGTCCCCAAAGTTTCCCCTTCGGTTATTCGAGTCCACAAGTGTACACATCCTGGCTGCACCAAGATGTATACCAAGAGTTCCCATCTTAAGGCACACTTCCGACGTCATACTGGAGAAAAGCCTTATACTTGTACATGGCCTGACTGTGGTTGGAGGTAAGTGGGTGACAGTGAAAACCGCTTTTTTAATTAAGTTCTCCAGCTACATCTTTCACTATAACTATAGGCTTACTGTTCAAGTCTGTTTTTAGCATAGTTCACTGTTCAATGAATGAAACATTTCAAATAGGTGTAATGGTCTTAGAATTCTGTCATTTCTATTACTATTTCTCTGAACTTACACTGTAATTCCACATATATTTTCACAAAAGACATTCCAAATAGATTCAGTGAGGCTTATAAAACTCTTTAGGATTGTAGTCCAAATACAGATCATACTTTGCTTGAAAAATAATTTGAAATGTATTAACCTGATCTGAAAAACGTACACATGATCTCAACACAGTTGACAGAAACAACTATATAAGCATTTGTTAATACTTGGATAATTATTCTTGATGTGGGCAACAGTATCTTATTATATAATTATATGAAGCAATTTTTAAATAAACAATAGTGTGCGACTATGCTATTGTATATTTAATACAGAGTTGGAAAAGATACAAAATATGGCAGTTGAAATATTCAAATTGCCCACAAGGGAAGATTACAATCAATGTTCCCTCTGACATTGAAAATCGCTGCGCGGCAGTTGGAAACTGCTGTGCGGCGATTTCCTGTCAGGTGCGCAGCCGCGCAGCAATTTTCCCTCTGACATTGAAAATCGCTGCGTGGCAGTTGGAAACTGCCACACAGTGATTCCCTGTCACATGCGCGGCCGCGCGGCCACGCAGCTTAGAGGGAACGTTGATTACAATAATGTGAACCGTTTAGTGTACAAAAAAGGCACACATATTTGTCTCTTTCTTTTGGGAGATACCTTCCAAAACTCAATGGTAAAAAATGAAGATAGAAAAAGGGAAGTACTTTTTCACACAGCACCATAAATAAACTATGAAATTCATTACCACGGGATTCCCTGAAGTCCGCCAACTTCCACAGGTTTAAAAAGGAATTAAACAAATTCTGGGAGGGTAAAACTATCAAAGGCTGCCAGTCCAGGGTTAAAGCAATTTGCAATCACTTGCTGACAAACATGAACAGTATAACTTGCTGTTAGGCTTCCCATGTGCAATCTCTTAGGAACAGAATGTTGAACTGGAAGGTTAAACGGCATGGCATTTCTTATGTCCATTCTTGGTGAGAGGCTGATTCCCATACAATAGTTTCTCTGTCTTTTTCTGTTCCCTACTCACAAGGTTTTGATTCGTTTTACAGCTGCCTGGCAGCTTACAGTAATTTAGCCTGGTGTAAAATAACTTCTTTCCTTCTTAGCAGGACTGAGAAAAGCTTCAGCTGCTGAATTTTTGCTTGGTGTTCTACAGTTTTGGAAAGCCTTAAGGTTAGCCTCCCATCCCTTGGGATTGTGTTTAATGTACATTTTCAAAGGCATCATGAATTAGTTCCCCATAGTATTTCCCTTTCCTCCAGAATCCTTCTTAGTCTGCAGGTCATTGGCCTTCATGACCTCATCTTTATATTAGCCTTATTCACCCCTCCTCTCTCTCCCCATCTCCATCTGCTTCTTGTATACTTGCTGGATGAAGAGTTCTGGAACTCTTGAAAGCTCTCTACAGTTTTGCACTCTACATATTTTCTTCTGATAAAGAATTATCCACTCATGGACTGTGTCAGACTGTCGTTTTATTTATTCAGTTATGCTTTTCAGTTCTAGCTATATCTTACAGGAGTAAAGTTGCAAAGTTTTGGAAAATTACGTTTATGTGCATATATCTCTTCTTCAAGCAATGATAGTTTGTACAGTTTTAAACTTCCAGTTGTCTGTTTGTCATTGCATCAGTGGAGACTTTCCAAATGTGGAGAAAGGCTGCTGTTAACAGATGTGTAATTGTATTTACAGGGAGCTTTGCAGTAATTGGCAGAGCTGTGTTGTTTGACCCAGTAACAGTTCTGTGATAAGAACAGGGTTACCATATTTGGGCTGAAAGATGCCAGATAACCTCGGAAGGGGAACAAAGAGTTTGATTTCTGAATCTTTGTACTACCATCCAGTGGTCATCCAGATTTTTACAGTTCGGAATAAGGGAAACAATATGAAAGAACGTGTAATTCCTTTGCAGAGATGGGTGTTATGTCCTAACTGTTTCAACTGTGTTGCATGGTTCCAACCAGGTCCAGCGTTTGAGCGGGAAAAAGCTCAAACGCTATTGGCTGGTCTGTCTGACAGCTCCCTATAAAAGGGCAAGCTGTCAGACTGCTTTTTGCTGGTTGCTGATACAATAGCTGAAATAAAGAACTGCTTGGAAGTCTGTCTCCTGTCATCTCTACCCACTATCTAACAGTGGCGACGAGGGCTTGGGCCAGGAGGACTGTGACTAGCTTCTTCAGCACTTTCAACCAGCCAGGCAGACATCTTCCTGCCTCCTTCTGCCGCTATGTCCACCTTCCACCCGCCGGCGCCTTTCGACCCGACCCGGGAGAAATGGGACTCCTACATGCGGCGATTCGACTGCTTCCTGGAAGCAACCGATATGCTGGGTCTGACCGACAACCGCAAAAGAGCTGTGTTCTTGAGGCACTGTGGCCCCGAGGTGTTTGACACCGCGGAGGCACTGTGAGACCCAACTCCGGTCCAGCGCGTCCC
>QLTV01000419.1:1646578-1656934 GCA_003457575.1 Thermophis baileyi
TGACCCCCCCGCCCAGCCCGCCGCCCTCTCCCCCACCCTCCCCCCCTCTCTCTCTCTCTCTCTTTTTTTTTTGAGACAGTCTCTTTCCCTCACCACCACCCTAAAAAAATTCTTTGTCATCCAGGCAGCCAAGAAGAGAGACAGATTGCTCAAATCAGAGAACTGAACAGATTGCTTGGAGAGAGTTTTGAAATTAGGTTGATGGGTGCATGTTACCCAATACTTGCCTTATATCTTTACATTTGAACAAAGATTCCTTTCCAATTAAAAGGAAAATAAATCTGCTAGGGAGCAGTTTGTGTTCTGAGCCCAGTTTGAGATCATGTCTAGCCTGTTTCTGAATTGTTATGTAACAATGGACCAGCGATGCTTCCTTCTGTATCTCATCCCATTCTAAATAGAGAAGTGGTATTGCACAAAAGCACAATGGCTTTATTAAGATTTGTTAAGGTCTGTTGCAAGACTTCATAGGAAGATTGGGTTGCAAATCTGCATATGAAAATAAAACCAAAGAAACTATAAGAGCGAAAGAGAAGACCTGACGTGCACAAAAATAAAGTAACGTAAGCCTTTATTGTTGTGAACTGGAGAGGTGTTATGTCTCCTCTCTCCTTGAGCCATATACAACAACATGCTACATACATAATGTATATGTGTGAATTTATATGAGCCAATGTTTGGTTTACGAGGGAAACTTCATAAGTGGAAAAATACTGGTTTCTTGAGATTCAAATAAAGATGACATCCATTTGATTCTCTTTTCTATATCCCAGAAAACTTTCCTGCATTCTGTGGTTTGGTGTTGATGGCACAGGGGGAAGAGCAACAGTCTCTTTGGTTTTAACAAATGTGCAATAAACAAATGTTTCCTCTTCTGTCTGGCAGGTTTTCCCGTTCAGATGAGCTCTCTCGCCACAAGCGCTCCCATTCTGGACTCAAGCCTTACCAGTGTCAAATATGCGAGAAGAAATTTGCCCGCAGTGACCACTTATCTAAACATATGAAGATCCACAAAGGGTCATTCAGTTCAGGAAGTCAGTCAGCAGGTTGTTTTCGTAATAGTTAACTAACTCCCTGTTTCCTTGCCAAGAGAAGATTTCCCATCAACTCAAAGGACAGCTGAATAGAAAATATGATTTTTCTTTAGGAGATAAGTAATTAGAAAATGACTTATTTAAGGAGAAAACAACCTCTGTTTCAATGTGCCTTACAATTAGGGTTTGCCTCCAACTCAAGATCTTTGACACATGTTAATAATTGTACATTATATCTGAGAGGAAAATGTGACAATTCAGGATGTGGAGAAGAACAGCATGAGATCCTGTTTCATTTAAATTTTGTAAATACTGTACTGTAAATATTATTCAGGAATTCTGTATTTTCTATTAAGCTGCACACAAGGGACTGTATTCAAATGTAAGTTACCTTTTTCGTCCTCTCAGCCTACCCTTATTTTATCAAGCTAGCACTTATTCTAAAACCAAAAGAGTGGGAAAAAATTATTTCAGTTTGAAATGCAGGCAAGTGAACATAAACTATAATAAATCCAGCAAACAAATTACTCCATGAATTCCAAATTCCTCTTTTAAAATATAGACTTCCTAAATTTATATGTTGCTACTTCAAAGTGAGTTTCATTGCTTTCTCTGTAATCTGCTTTCTTTTTTTGTTTTTCTTTAGGGGAAATTAATTGTATTTTAGATTACTGTGAATGATTATATAGTCTCTTAAGAGCCACATTTAAAATGCATATTCAATGGAATGCAGATTGCCAGTGGCTCAGAATGGTACCCAAGGTGAATTTGTACACTTCTTGATATTTGTCAAAGTGCTGCATTATTAGAGAGTGCCTTCTGCCTTTCTAATAAGGCAAGCCAGAATGAGTCTTCAGTCCATTTTAATTAAAACAATAAACAGCCTGATACATTACAATTGATAAAATACTAATAAATGTATTACGATATCTGCTATACACTACACAAAATCCTTGCATTGGATTTGCTATCTCAGTACACAGCAATGGCAATGCCTAGTTAACTTTGGCTGATCTCAGACAACCTAAGCATGTCAGATCTGGTTGATATGTGGATGGACATTAGCAGGAAACTCCCAAGGCTTTGGGTAGACTATGAGATTAAAAATGATCTGAAAGAATAGCAGTATGCAATAACATGGTACGTCTGTGTTTTTTTTCCCAAGAAGCTACCTGAACATGTAGCTGTCAAGAATACAGCCCAAGTGAGGGAGTTTTCATCTTTAATATGGCTACTTTACTTAAGTATTTAGATCTAGTTTAAGTGAACTGCTGGTGTAAAATTTAGGACAAATGTTCTTCTACAGTTGCATGTGAGCACAGAAAACACCTTGTACTTAAGACGCAACATGCATCAGCAAGCAAGCAAGCAAGCTGCTTATGCATCTCCAGCCTGTCCCAAAATGCAACAGTTCCTGCCAGAAGAGGAGAGCATCTGTATATCCTGTGTAAGACTAGCAGCCTGCACTCAACCATGCTTACTTGGAAAACTGATTCTGAGATATGTTATGGCTTGCCTTATATGTTTTAGCCTCCTTCCCCTATGGGCACTCTTTTCATTTTTTAGCGTGTGCCAACCCAAATGATTCATATTGCCGCTGTCTCCTTTCTTTGCTCCAGTGTTTTCCACAAGAGTTCTGTACTGTGTCAAGTTTATTATTCTCTCTCTGACCACTCTCTGTCTTTAACTAGGACTCTGAATAATGTATAAAGGTGTACTGCAGTGATTTCTCCTCCCACTGAACGACATTCTGTTGGTATAAATAACAAAAAGATTTTAAAACGACCTCCAATATGCCCTACAGAAAATTTTACCATGGCACAACAAATTGTACTGAAAAATCCTCAAAGCAAGTTGTATTTGCAGATACAGAAATCCAGAATTCAAGCCCAACTATGCAAATAAGTTTATTAAGCCAGTAACCATAAAAATATATTTTTGCATATATCATAATAAGAGATAAAACTTGAATCAAAATCCTTCCTAAGTTGTGCCTTACTTCTTACTTCCTTACTTCTGAAAGGAAAATGTCTTCTGGCAACCCAAATCATCTCTTTTTCATTATTTCATGAATAGGAGAAGTAATTGGCAAACTGATTTCCAAGGATCTGTTGATGTAGCAACCATGTACCCTAGAAGAAAAATAAAGCTGAAATTATTATAATAGGTTGTAGATATTGAGCTTCAAATAACAGAATAAAATGAACAGAGCATTCAACAGTGGAACTAATTGTCCAAAGAAAAAGTAGGATTTCCATTGTAGGAGATGTTCAGGAGAAAGCTGAAGAGCTGTCTTCTGGGGATGCTTAATTTCGATTCCTATCCTGAGCAGGGTGTTGACCCAATAGCCTCTTTCAACTCTCTGATTCGATGAGATTTGAATTAATACCACCATCATATAGCAAGTGCATATTCTTACATATGTAACTACACCATTTATCCAACATATAAACACATAGATTAGGTATTACGGAATTCTTTTCCCTTTGGGAGTTATTTGGACTCAGAGAACTTAATTTTTCTCCATAACTTCTACCATTCTTTAAAAATTTCTGTTTTTAAAAAAGCAAGTCCTAATATAAACTCATATACTGTATATTCTACAGTTGTGATGATTTATGTAATCTCTGGTTACATGTTTTATGGGGGATTTTTTTTCTTGCACAATAGGGCTGCCAATTTTTTTATACTTGTTATAAAGAGTTCTGTTGACCACCAGGAGGCAGTGGGAGATGGTACATGATCCTTATTGGGAACCATTGGATGTACATATCAGATGTTGGTCCAAGATTCATTGATCATTGCATTTTAGATGAATAAATATAGTGCATTACCTTTAGGAGCTTTTCAGTTCCCACTGCTGCTGTCAGACGGAATATATAGAATCAAACAGAATGGTATGTACACACTGTTTCCCTTCGAGCTTTGAGGCAGTGTGAGAGAGAAAGTTTTACATGATTTTCACCCTCCCCCTCATCCTAGTGGTGGTGGATTTACTTATTTTTACACAATATATATAGTATGTGGTGTTTTCAGTTACACTAATTACCAGGAGGCAACATAGACTATTGTAGTTTTATCCTTATTAGGAATCATCAGATGTACATAGCCAGATTCTTATTCTATAGGATTCAAACCCTTTACTGCAAGGGGCCACAGGCCACAGGCCACGGCTCACTACCGGGCCCTGGCCTATTTGGAATTGGGCCATGCAAGTGGCTGGCTGGCTGGCTGGCTGGCTGGCTCAACTTGTGTAAGCAGCGAGCCGGCGGGCACTTGAGTGCATGGGCCCCAGCCTACTGCTTGTGCAAGTTGAGCTGCATGTGTGCACGCCAGCCCACCACTTGTACAAGGGCTGCGTGGGTGTGCACGTGCACACACCCTCCTGCTGCTCATGCCACCCAGTTCCCCTCTCCCTCTACCACCACCCCCCCAGCCGGGCTGCCAAGCCATAAAGGTTAGGGACTGCTGTTTTTACTGGGAATCAGATGTTGTATAAATCATTGTGAGGGTTTTGGCAGAATAGGCATAGTTGATTAGTGAATGTGGAATGGGGAGATAGTTTGGAAAACCACTTTGCTTTGCAATAAACATCATTGAATGACCATGCTCTTGAATCACTCTTTCAGTACAAATTTGTCTCACAGGACTAATGTGAAAAGAATTTTTTTTTTGGCAAATCAATATTTTTTATCCTATTGGGAATTCCTTGAGAGAAGACTAGGATGCAAATGTTATAGCAAATAACTGCAGCTCATGCAGTGGTTGTTTGAAGAAGTAAATTGTACAATAAGAACTGAAAATATAAGATTGCAATCTATGATGGATATATATCAAGGATTTAAACACAATCACAACTTCCAGATCATGCTCACTTATGGTTTTATGATATTTATTGCTGCATTTTCTTGAGTGAACCTGGCAAAAGTGTAAACCTTTTTACTTTTTACTTTTTACAAGTAAAACTTGTAAAATATGGCTTTATCTTAATTGGAGGCAACAGTTACTAAAAATATATAAAATCAGGAATAAAAAACAGTTCAAAAACATGAATCTTGAATAAACACTGAGCCAGTCCCTGAGGAATCTTAAAACAAATGACTTTTTAGCTGTGTTGTCATAACTTGGGCCAGGCAAAGACATAACAACATGCTATGCTTGGTTAGCAATAACCCCACTTGAGTATTTTATAGCTCAGAGAGAATCCAAACCATATTGTTAGCTTATGGTTTTCTACAAACCCAGAAAATAGATGAAATTGGTAATTAAATTAAGCATGCTGTATGAACACAATACTAAGTCTATCTGAAACTTTTGAGCCTTTCTGGAACTTCTATAATCGAACATACAAATAATTAATGTTGCATACATATAATTTAATGTTATAAAGAGATGGAAAGGGAGAGTAAAAAGACAGATACCTGGACAGCAGCCTGGGTGACTTTGGGGCAGTCACTCTAAGCCCAACCCACCTCACAGGGTTGTTGTTGTGGGGAAAAGGAGGAGGAGTATTGTGAATGTTTGCAAATGTTATAAAGTTGAGGTACTTATAAAATAATAAAGGTGGGATAACAAAATCTAAATAAGTGAAATAAATAAATAAATATAAAACCCATAGTGAGCTCTGCTAGACTTACATGGTAAAAATATTTAAATTTGCAATATTTTCAACTATTTTTTCATTAAAGTGTTATTACTCCAAAACTGAACAAGATGGAATACTGAAGTCTTGGATGAATTCACTGATACTGTGACGACATATGTTAGCTTTTGTGAGGACGTGTGGGCCTGCCAACAGTTTGTGCATATGTAATAATAATATACCTTGGTTCTCTCTGTTAAAATATTGACGTTTGCAGATGATAGAAAGTGTCATTGGTCTCGTTTGTGACAGTGATGAGTCTGCATATAGACGGGAGGTTGAACAACTAGCCCTGTGGGGCAGCCGGAACAATCTGGAGCTGACCATGCTTAAGAGATGAGGGTGGATTTTAGGAGACACTCTATTCTACTACCTCTTACTATATTTGACAGCATAGTATCAGCAGTAGAATTCTTAAAGGTTTTGGGTCCTATAATCTCCCAGGATTTGAAATGGACATCTAACATTAGAACCATCATTAAAAAAGCACAACTAAGAATGGTCTTCCTGCATCAACTCAGGAAGTTCGGCCTGCCCCAGGAGCTCTTGATACAGTTCTACAGAGGAACTATTGAGTCTGTAATCTGTATTTCTATATAACTGTCTGGTTTGATACAGAAACCAAACAGGACAGATACAGACTCCAACAGATAGTTAGGACTGAAAACAAAACAAAACAAAAAACAAAACAAAACACAATGGCAACCAGCCTGCGTCCCATAGAAGACCTATATATTATGCAGGCCAGAAGGAGGGCTGAGAAAATATAGACCCCTCATATCCTGAACAAAAACTGTTTCAACTCCTCCTCTTGCTGCTATAGGGCATTGTATGCCAAAACAACTAGACACAGGGACAGTTTCTTCCCTCCTGCCATCACTCTGCTGAACACCTAATTCTCACAGTACTGTCTTATGTTTAAGTATATTTACCCATGTTGTATGTTGTAGTATTATTATCCTTCCCATCTTCTTTACTACCCGTTCTTATTGGTATCATTATTATGATTATTATTACTCTGTTGCTTTTCATGTATACTGAGAGCTTTTGCACCATAGACAAATTCCTTGTGTGTCTAGTCAGACTTGGCAAATAAAGTATTCTATTCTACCCAACTAAAACAACAAAGCTTGGCAATAATGCAGGAGTAAACAATAGCTCCCATGTTGCTCTTATTGCACCAAGAATCTTCCATAATCACATGTGACAAGTGAATTTGCTTCATTTGCCCCACTAGAAAGTGGGTGGTCTGAATATATTGTTTCCCCAGAACAGGTGTCTAAACATGGTCTCTATGTTTGAGATATTTTGTTGATTTGACTGGCTGGAAAATGTGTGGTCTAGGCTGTTCTTTAAAAAATTCTTTATTCTTATTATGTTTGTTGGAATATTTTATTTATTACCAAGTTCATTCCGATCTGTAATGATAAAAATATTATGAAATTAAGTTCTTTATTCTTTATCTATGAGCAATGACAACAAGAAATTAGATGGGTAGCCACAAATGCCCCCTCCATCTAGCATAGGTTATATACATTACAATCAGCCCATACCACCCCTTACCCAGGCACCCATGTCTGTCCTCACATCATTTTTATAAGAAGCTTCCTTCCTTCTCAATTTTCTGAGAATATTTATCTAAGGAGAAGCCTTCCTTGGAACTTATACCTTATCTCACTTGGCTGGATAAGCTACTTTCAAGGTCTGTGAACCATGAAATTCTAGCTTCTCGACTCTTTTATGTCTGCACTATATGAAATGCAAAGTGCGGGACGGAGGAGATTCTCTCTGGCTTTCAAACCAGAAGTCTCTTGCAGTAGCTTGCCATCCCCCCCTGTTTTCTCACTTTCAGAGTTGGAAGTCATGATGTTAATAAAGATAAACCATTAACAGATTGTTAAAAATAAATAAACCAGGCCTCAAGGCATGTGGCAAAACAAAATGAGAGCGCTGTAAAGAAAACCCTTGATGATTTGTTTTGAATTGTATTTTAGCGCTAACCCTCATAACTCTCACTTTCTAGCTCTGCTGTTTTTTTGACGGGCTGGTAAAAGCAAAACTCCCACTTACAAAATACTGCAATGATCAGAAAGCCTTGCGGGACGGAGGCGGGAAGAAACTTCTCATTGGCTCAATAAATTACTCAGGTTGTCGGGATTGGGCTCTTTCCTTCCTTTCCACAGGGGAGTGGCGGAAATGCGGAGTACGGTGGCCGTAATTGGGCTGGGAAAATCTATGCGTTCCGGCCAGGCTGGTCTTGTCACTCGGCTTCTTCTTGTTTCGGTTTTGCCCACAGAGAGATGGGCAGCCAGATTTCGAGTCTCCGCGGAGGCCGCTGGCCATGAAAGGCGGGCATTCGGCAGGGAGCAGCTCAGCACCTGCCATTGCACAGGAACGGCTTGGCGCGGGAGGGGGCTGTCCGCCTGGGTGAGTCCAGGGTCGGTTTGGGACCCTTTTCTCTCTCCTTCCCCGCTGCTGCTGAATCCCGCAAGGCGGTGTTAGGCGATCTGCGCGCCCTGGCCGCTACTCACCTGCGCGTGCGGAATTTCTTTAACGGTGGCACTAGCGGAAAGACACTCTGCGTATGCTCAGAGTCCCTTCCACGAAACTAAACGCGCATTAAGCGCATATGACGCTCCTCGTCTTCTAGCTTCCCCGCATCCCCCGGGCTTCCAGATTCCAACTCACAAGCAGGCGAAGGTCTGACGTGCTCAGCCCTGCCTCGGCAGACGCCTGGGTTTCTCTCTATGTTCTTTATCATAGTTAGCTGGTTTATTAATTGTTTTCTGAGAAGTATTCCCATGCAACAGTTGTCCCGTATGTTTCATTAATTCTGCTTTGCCACGATATGCGAACACCGCCACTCGGCTAAGGATTTGGAAATGTCTCCCTGATCCAAACAAATCAAATCTGTATCTACAGTAGAGGGTTATATTAGCTCCACTGATATTTTGACATTTCCCTACCACTCATTCTCGGCCTATAAACCTTAACTTTCCCTTCTTTTTCTGCTTTGAGAACCTCAGATGTGGCTTCTGAAACTTGCTGGGATCTTCCTAACCAACTTCAAGTCTTCATATTCTGTTGTCATGGTTCTTCTGGAATCCACTGTGCTCTCCTTCATACACTTGTAGTTATTGCCTTTATGACAAGTACCCGATGCTGACCATGCATGGTAAGCAAGCTGTGTTTGAAATTTCTGCAAGATTTATGGACATGGGCATTACATTTTGCACTGGTTGCATATTTCATAAGGCAAGAAATCATGTGGCCAGATGCTTTTAGCTTAGTATCTAAAGCATAATATAATGTGGGCACATGCTATGTAAAGAAAGAGAAAAAATGGCCTTCCCCCCCCCCCAATGTTCACATGAGAAGCAATTCTTTAAAGACAAGGCCATAGTTCAGCTTTTCTGTATGAATTATCAGAAATGTTAGAAATTATTTTGTGTACATATCTTAGCTTGTATAAGTTAATTTTTATTCCTTGTTGATAATGCCCCGGTTTTTGCTATCAAATAAACCACCTCATTCTATCAATAAACGATCACTAGGAAAAAGGATAAATTCTGGAGTGATAGTTTTCTCTAACAAACCTGACTGTGAATGTTAAACCAGTTATTAGGACTATCCCAGACATTTCTCTGTTTGCTCCCACAGTTTTCACTTCAATATCTGTTTCTTCTTGAACACATCAGATATTTATTTCCTACTATGTTCCTTTCCTGCTCCAGAGTTTTGAGACTATAGTGTTCTTTCCCAAGATTTATGCTTTGTTTATGATCACCTGTAATTTTACCTTGACAAGTTTTATAGCCCTTTGTTTATTTTTGCTTTGGCCAAAGAGATTTTTTTTCTCTTTCCTTGACTCTTAGCTTTCATTGCTGTATATCATAGCCATCTTCTCTCTTGTTATTATACTGAAAAGTCTTGTATTCTTCTCAGCTGGCTGTATGCTTGTTGCTAGCTTTGTGTTTTTGCACTGTTCAATATAGCAGAGATGGGTGACATATGGAATATCAGAAACAGCAGGCCTTTTTGGTGATTGGTAGGAACTCCAAATGTAATTTGTGTAAATACAAATAGGGAAAGTGCTCATATTACCATCTATTGGTATTTGTATCTCCTCTTTAAGGAGGCCCTTTCATTAAATCTTAATTGTCAGACAAACTCATGTCTCACAAGAAAAAGGCTGAAAGTTTTGCACTATATACAAGTATTTCACATTATCAGTGTCTGATATTGCTATATATCTAGAGACATATTTGTGAAGGTTAATATTTAAACAGTGAATGAAACAGATTCTCTTTAAAAACTATTATATACTAGCTGAATACCCGTGCTCCGCTACGAAACTCTGTGATTGGGCTTGTCCTTTTCTCTCCTCAGGCTTGCCCCACAGAAGCCTCTCCTCTCCTCTCCTCTCCCTCAGGCTTGCCCCACAGAAGCCTCTCCTCTCCTCTCCCTCAGGCTTGCCCCACAGAAGCGTCTCCTATCCTATCCCCCTCCTCTCCTTCAGGCTGGCCCCATTGATCCTCTCCTATCCCCTTCTCCCCCTCAGGCTTGCCCCACATAATCCTCCCCTCTCCTATCCCCCTCTCTCCCTCCGCCTTCCCCCACAGAACCCTCCCCCATCCTATTCCCCCCCCCGCCCCATCCATACATCACACCCCCCCCCCC
>QLTV01000419.1:1657095-1745268 GCA_003457575.1 Thermophis baileyi
GGGAGCTGGAACAGAGTTCTTTTCAGGTGGGGAGGGGGAGTAGAATGCTTAACTCCTTAGCATCATAGCGTGTTAATAATAATATAAGAAATACTACTGATCTGATGGTCATTTCAAAAAATCCTTTCTTAGCGAGCACCTAGAAGCCAAGAGGAAAATACGTGCCAAATTTCAACTTTGTAGGCTTTACGGTTCTGGAGATTTCATGATTCTGTGTGAGTGTTTTTCGCGTTTATATATATATAGATATGAAAATATTAAAGGTTTCCTTTGTGGTGTGATATGGATGAGGATACTTGTGTATCTGTGTGTTTCTGCCAGGAACATGGATGAAAGTAGCTACAAAAGTATTGAACTCTTATAATTCCATTCAGGATGTTGGTTTCTGAAAGCATATAGTAGTTGAGGGTTCCTTGGTGCTCTCTGAGCTTGGCTCTTTTCTTGCAGATGTTTCATTATCCAAACTAGGTAACATCATCAGTGCTAGATATAGTAGTTATTTGTACAGAACTTGGCTTGTTTTTTCTGTTGTGAACTTTTATTTCTTCACTGGAAATGCTTATTAATAGATCATATGACTTGTGTAACTTGTATAAAATTTGTGTAATATGTATGTATGTTTTCCTCATAACAAGGACAACAAATAGATGGTCTTGAGTCAACCAAGATGTCAGGAGCCACTCACAAGAAGAAAATCTCAATTAGCATCCCTCAATGGCAGTATGCTTACACTTTCTTTACTTCACTGAGAAGAAATTGGGGTCAGAAGACATACTGTGATGGTGCTCATCCCATTTCCCATTCACCTAGTCTTCTGCAACTGGTACATTGGACTTTTATCATTGCATCATGAAGCTCACTGGGTGATTTTGTGACAGTTTTCTGAACCCAAGCTACCTCATAGAGTTTATTGTGAGAATAAAATGACAAGCTATTCCCATTCTACCTGGAAAACATACAACATACAGAAAACACCAACTTGGTGGAAGCTAGCTAAGAACTTAAGTGCTATTTGCTTTCTCTGCTTTTTCAGGTTATTACTTTTTCTACTTAAGTCTTTGTAGCACCATTGATGTGACTACTGTCACAAAAACATATTAGATTTTTTTTGGTAGGCTTATAGATTAAAAAAGATTAAAAAGAACAGAATGAAATAACAGTATATGCTTGCCAAGATCTGAAGTGTAACTTTGCAGCTTGATTATTTGCTTGCGTAGGGAAGAACTTTTTTAAAAAACTTTTGTAGTAGATAGAGGTCTTTGAGGTTTGTTCTGCAGTTGCAAGGCTAAATGGACAAAGCAATTTTAGAAAGGAAAGTGGCTTCCCTGTTATTTAACCTTCCAGAAGCAATAGCTAAAGATCCTTCAAGGGGTACAAACAATTCTTATGTGTGCATCTCAGGTTCCGTAGTGACTTCTGGAATGCTTGAATTTTAAATTGTAAGTTTGAATTTGAATTGTAAGGGAAAATATACTAAACTTTGCAGAAATATAGATCAAGCATTCTGCAGTTGGATTTTTTCTCTCTGATCATACTAAGTCTGCAGGTTTGGGAAATGTTCTTTGTGGGAAATAGTGACTCTTTTGCAATAGGATCTATCAAACATATTTGTTAAATGCAGTTATCACTCACGTGAGCTGGTACACAAATAACAACCTTCAAAATATTCAATCAAAGGAACAAAATAAATCCTTTCTTTTATAATGATTTATGTACAGTATATATATAAAGAGTATTAAAAATGTTGCCAAAATGGAAGCATCTTTCTTACATATATGAAATATCAGATAGAGGATGCCAGTGTAAAAAACTCCTACTCCAGGAAGACTAATTAGAAAAGGACTTGTTTATTAACATAGTCTCTCTAAATATATTATGCCATATATAATGGGATGCATTTATGACATTTATTTATATACTGCCTCTCTCCCAAGTTTTAGGGTGCTTTACAAAGTACATTTCAATCCCAATCAACATAAAATCTCAAAGAAAAATGGCAGCCCAATGTCATCACTAAAATTAAAGCACTATTGCTGAACAAGAAGTTTTTAATTCTCTCAGGATGTAGGTTGCAGGCAGGATGTAGTTCCCAGATAGCTTTACATTCTTTGTCAAGCTGGAGAGAAGAATCGGTGTACTGCAGAGCTCCTTTTTATCCCCATGATTAGAAAATATTTGTATCCAACACAAATGTAGGCAGGTTGCAAACACTGAGAAGCTAATACCAAAATTTGAGGGATCTTGATAAATTGAAACACTAGTCAGAAACCAGAAGGATGAATTTCAGCAGGAACAAATACAAATTCCTGTATTTGGGTAAGAAAATCACAGACATGTGTATAGGATTGAGGCCATACTGGATAAAAAAATTGCACATGTGAAAAGGATCTACGTAGATGGCTTGATAGATCACAAAATGAACATGGACCAGTATAAAGAGGCTCCAAGGTCGATAAGACATGATTTTCCAGATGAAGTTTCACAGATATCTGGCTATTGTATTTTGTGCTAGCTATAGATTCAGGCATTTTTCAAGGAGACTCCATATAGAGCACATTGCAATAATCTTAAATTGTGCTCTAAAAGAGCATCATGGTTTCTGGGGCTTCCTTTGCCTATCATAGCTATCACACTGCCTGCTCCTCAAACTCTAGCAAGAGCAACATACAATAAGAAAAAGAACTTTTAGGCCTTTTTAAAGCCATACACAGTAGGACTTTTTGTTCCTTAGTAACCTCTTGAGCCATTCTGTCCTGGTGTTTGAAAAGCAACTGCTTTATTTCACTGCTTGATACCTAATATTTCACCAAACTGTTGCTTAAGCTTTGCATAGTCCAGCATTTTCCTAAAGGAATGCAGGTAGTTCTTGACTTACAGGCCAGTCACTTAATGACCATTCAAAGTTACGAGGGAGTAAAAAAAAGTTACCTACAACTCATCCTCAAAGTTACGACTGAAACACTTCCATAGTCATGTGATTGCATTTCGGGCACTCGGCAACATCTCATCAGCAGAAAAGCAGGTTACAAATGTACACAAATGCTTCCCTTTTGTGTCCCTTTAACTTCGTGCTCTCCTAAGACACTTGATAAGGGGCGGCTTCAGAAAGGTTTTTCTAATTTCTGATCTACGGGCATTGACTTCAGTTAGAGTTGGAATAAGAAGCAAATATGATTTGCTCTTGGGTTCAAGTAGTCTTCCCTTCAAGTGCACTCATTCAGTGACCGTTCAATGTTATGGTGTGGTCGTAGCCATTATCTCAACCCTGTGATTAAATGATCATGATTCAGGCACTTGGCAGTTGACTCACAATTACATTATTGCAGCATTCTGCAGTCACGTGATGACATTTGTGATCTTCACTACCTACTTCCAACAAGCAAAATCAGTGGGGAAGCTGGCAGGAGGTCACAAATTGTGATATCTGTGACCACTGGGATTCACATAATGACTGCAATTGGGACTGCTATTATAAGTTGGCATAGTCATGTGATGTAAGGCGACTTGTACCTTACAACTGGATTGCTTTGTGACAAAGTCCTCAGTCCCAATTACCATTGATAAGCAAGGACTACCTGCATTCCTGGATACTAAAAGTAATAAGACTTGTCAGAGACATCTGGTTTCGTGGAAGCTTTCAAGAAGAGACTGGACTGCCATCTGTCAGAAATGGTGTAGGGTCTCCTGCTTGAGCGGGGGTTGGACTAGATGACCTACAAAGTCCCTTCCAATTCTGTTATTCTGTATCCATTTACAGAGATAAAGGAAAAAGACTTTGAAAGAAAGAAAGTTTTTTTCCCCCCTGTTTTCCTGTGACCTCTATTTCTGCCTGTTTTCTTAACTGGGCAGCCTGTGGGCATCAAATGTCACAAATCATCTTGGAAAGTATTTTGGGTTCCTTTACTTGAAAAATTTACAGTGTTAAAAACAGACAAAATGATAAAGTGTATCTCAAGGAAGGAGACAGTTGCCCCAGTGGGTACTTTAAATGGAAATGCTGAACCCTACTTAAGCATTATGCAGGTATGTTCCAGTATGTTTTCTGAATGGGCCACACTTTGTAATATTCTAGAATTAGTAATGTAATATTTTTCTTGGTACTTGTAAAAATATTACTATCTAAACAACAGAACTATTAACAGAATTATTATCTAAACAGTTAATTTCTTAGACTATAAATTTTTAATACAATTGCAAACAAATGGTATTATTTATGCTATTTGGAAAGTAATTGGCTAAGACTTCTTCATATTTTTTTCCTCCAGTAATTTTGTCACTTGTCTCTAGATCCTGATTCCTCTTTCACAACTTTGTCTGTAACCTGGAGGATTGAGTACCAAAGTGAAAATCCATTTATACCTGCTGCCTTCCAGATGTTTGGGTTCACAACTTTTGGAAATCCTTATCATTGGCCTTACTGGCTGGGGCTGCTGGGATCTGATCTTCATTAGACATGTGGATTTTTGTAGAAGGTATGTTTATGGTGCTCAAAAGAAGGAAAAATAAGGCTATAATGTCAATATTTCCATCTATAAAAGACTCTTCCTATTCCACTCCAGAGGATGGTAGAGCACAGGTCACCAACCGGTGGTCCGCGGCCCACTGGTGGTCCGTGAGAAAAATTTGGTGGTCCGTGGGGAAATCTTGGTAAACGGCATCCGGTCCGGGGAGCAGCCGGAGTTTGCTGTCCATTGCGGACGCAAGGGACACTTGCCTTCCGAGGTTGGTGGCCCTTGGTGTAGATGCAGCTACTGCTGCTCTGGGGCTGAGAAGGGGGGCAGCGGCAGCATCAGGACTCCGGAAGGCAAGCATATGTCCCGGGGCTGCACATGCACTCTCAGAACCCCCTTGGAACCAGAGGAGCAGCCGCAGCAGCTGCCGCCAGCTTCACAGGGGCCTCGTGGTGGTGGGCTTTGCTGCAAGCCGGCGTCCCTGCCCGACCTGGCTGCGGGCTTCACGACGCCCGTCCTGGTGCTTCCCCTTAAATAAGTCGCCTTTTCCTAAATGCTCAGCTGGGACTCGAAGCCTCCCAAGAAAAGCAGACGGTGGAAGCCACGTGGCGCTCTTCCCTGCTTGAGCAGCCATGAGCTCCCAAGGGAAGCGCCAGCTGGTCTCCAGCCTGCCCGGTCCCGCCCCTGAGAGGATGGCGGCAGCTGCTGTGGCTGCGACTGCTCCTCTGGTTCCAAGGGGGGTCTGAGAGTGCCGCTGCCCCCCTTCTCAGCCCAGAGCAGCAGCAGCTGCGTCTCCACAAGGGGCACCTGCCTACCCACTGGCTGCCAACCTCGCAGGGGACTGGGCAGGTTGGAGACCGGCCGGCGCTTCCCTTGGCCCAGGCCATGGGGGCTCATGGCTGCTCAAGCGGGTGTTGCGAAGCCCACAGCCGGGTCGGGCAGGGACGCTGGCTTGCAGCGAAGCCCACCACCATGAGGCCCATCCGCGCAATAAGCTGCGCTGCCCTGGCCCCCTTATGCGGCCTGGTGCCAGCTGGCAGTGGCGTGCTGCGCCCAGAACCTGGGCCACCCGGTGGGCGAGGTGGTGGCGCTGGCCGAAGTGGCGCAGTTCTGGTTGCACCACAAGCGGTAGCTCCTCCTGTGGCAAGGCCCCGGCTTGGGCCTCTCCGAGTACCTGCCGGCCGCCCACGGCTGCATGGCTTTCGCCACTTGCCTCCACGTGGACTTGGGGCAGCCGGCGCTGGTGGCAGGGCTGTGGCTGGAGCTGGGCAACGAGCTGCGCTCCACCGGCGAGCCAAACCAAGCCGTGCCGGCTTTCCTGTGTGCCACCAACCTGCTGGCCGTGGGCCACCTGCCCGTTTTGCAGAAGGAACTGTGGCCGCTGCTGTGGTTCGGAGCAGAACAACCTTGGGGTTGCTTCGGGCAGGCGGAGGGGGCGGGGGGACTCGGCTGTGCCCGGTGGTCCCATTAGTTTCCCGAAGGTGGAGGGAACCGGGGGGGCGGCGTCCCTGCGGCTGGTGGGCTTTTGGAAGTGCAAAGCCGCCATGGAGCCCGCGAGGTCCAGCCTTCTGGGCCCCCTGAGTGCCCGCGTGGGGACCCTGGAGCCCCTTCCAAAGCCTGCGTGGCAGGCTGCGCGGTGGTGCCAAGCAGGAGCCCTGGCGGGCGCGGCGCTGCGCTGCGCGGGGCAGAGCTGCTGATGGAGCGCACCTGCCGGGGAGGCCAGCCGAGCGCTCAGCCAGCCACGGAAGGCCTTGGAACAGCCGAGTGGGGCGGTCCTGGCCCAGCTGCAGCCTCCGCGGCATTGGGAGCGGCTGCGGGGGTCCAGTTGTGCAGTTGGGGCGGCCACTCCCCGCCCCTGCAGAGCCGGAGCCACGCGCCCCCCGACAGCTCTGCGCAGTGAGGAAGAGCAGGCGGGTGGCGGGGAGGTGCATGTGGAGGCGTGTGTCCTGGCAGCCGTGGGGTGAGGTGGGCTGTTCCTCCCTCAGGAGGGAATGCCCCCCAAATACAGGGGGACGAGAGGAAGACTTCGGCATCCGACTGCCTCCGCTTCGCCGTCCTCCGGGTCAGGGCTGTCCGAAAGGGGCTTTTGCAAGAGGCAACTGGACTTTCTTGGTTTTTCCTTGAAGATGTTTTGCTTCTCATCCAAGAAGAATCGAAGAAGCTTCTTGGATCAGAAGCGAAAGGTCTTGAAGGAAAAACCAAGAAAGTCCAGTTGCCTCTCGCAAAAGCCCCTTTGGGTGAGATGCATGTCTTGTCACTGGCAAAGGGTGAGAGCTCAGGGATTCCAAGCTCCAATCTGCCCTGGGCGGGGGGTTTCCTGTTTTTCAGGCCATTTATTACTAGTTAAAAATGCTTTAAAATGTTAAAAAAAAAAGTTGGCCACGCCCATCCAGTCACATGACCCCCCACCAAGCCACGCCCACCACTGGTCCGCGGGATTTAAAATTATGACCTTGGTGGTCCCTGAGGTCCAAAAGGTTGGGGACCCCTGTGGTAGAGGACAGGAAGGCCTGGAGGAACATTGTCCATGGGGTCACTATGGGTCGGATATGACTTCGCAACTAACAACAACAATTCCACTGTTGAATATCACTGGGATCTTCCCTGTATTATTCAGCTGTAGAAATTTGGAGAAAAATGATGTAAAAATAAATTTGGAAAGCCAAGAGGAGGTTATTTGAACCATTTCATGTTTGGTATTTACCTGAAAGGAAGATGACTCTGAATGTAAGATTGTAGGGAAAGAAAATTTGTAATCTCCATTGTCATAGTTTCTAGAAATCTAAAATGAACCTATCCCCCCTTTTTCATAATTAGATTTCTCCCAATTGATTTGATTTAGCAAAGAAAGCTTAAGGAAAAAAAGCAGAAAACCAGATTGTATTGCAAATATGGGTCCCCTGAATGTGAGTTGACTTTGAGTTGACTGTTCACCACTGGAGATGCATTTGTTCCCAAAGTATTGTGCATGATCTTGATGTCAATCTTATCTCCTCTCTTCTAAATTTCAGTTCATTGCTATGGACAGTGCTATCACTTTGTGGCAGTTCCTTTTGCAACTTCTTCAGGAATCTCGGAATAAGGACATTATTTGCTGGACCTCAAATGATGGAGAATTCAAACTTTTGCAAGCAGAAGAGGTAGCCCGCCTTTGGGGAATCCGTAAAAACAAGCCCAGCATGAACTATGACAAACTCAGTCGTGCACTCAGATATTATTATGTAAAGGTAACTTGGCCTTTTGTTTGCCTCAAATGTTTAACTTACATTGCATTGCATTGCATTCCAGTGGCTCTAGTGGTTTTTTCCTCTCTGATTTCAATGGCAGGAATGTTGGAAATGCCATGAGAGTTTATTGAGCTAAACTGGAAACAGATAAAGTTGCTTGCCTGTCTGAGTAAATGTATTTGTTTCATGATTTAGCAACAATCACTACTACTGTTCTACCCAACCATTTGTTCTTGCTTTGAAATAGGTTTGTGTAACTCAGAGCTCTATTATTTGACATTTTTATTTATTCATTTGCATCCTCAGTTTTTAAAAATATGTTAAAAGCTATTTTATTAATAAATAAAGTAATAAAAGTAATATTTTATGCAGAATTTCCATGGAATATGTGAATGCATACAGTATGATTCCCCTCCCCTAATGTTTTCTGAAAAATTCTCAGTATGTTCTGAAAAGCTTCAGCTGATGTGCTTATTAGAATTTAATTTGGAATAACGTTGACTTGACTATTAAATGCTACTTGTAATTTTATGATATATGGATTGTAGCACTCAGCACATTGCTATAGAACAACGTGAAAGCCATTGAATACTGTCTGGAGACTTTGAAATGGCTGTAGTTCATACCGTTCTGCTGAATATTTCAGATGTTAATTTCCCTTCAGCTACATTGAAATGTTATGTACAGTCAGCTTTTAATGCTTAATCTTGATGCTAAAATGCACCATTGATATTGATACAAGTATTATGCCTGAGATAAAAATTGGCATATTATACTGCCTTCTGAATCAAAGTAATAAAATATGCAGTTGACTGAAACCATGTTCATTATGAACAAACTTTTTTAAAAGCTCTACTATGTTTTTAAATTCATTTTTCATTTTTTATTATTGATGGATTTGTTGGTATGTGGCTAGCCTCACAGTGAAACAGGAAAGTACATTCTTATTTTCCCCAGTGCTATATGTTTCTAGACAAATGGATGTTGGGTATGTGTCCTGATTAGTACATGGATATGTATCCCCAAATCCCTTTCAAAACAGAAGTGAAGAAAGATATAAGTTTGAATCTAGAACTACGTAGGGATCCTTTAGCCCATAGAGATAAATGGGTCTGTATAGGCCCCACAATTTTCTCATCTTTAGTTAATCATACTGCCTCCTTGACTAGCTGAACTATGTCTGGGACAAGTATTCAAAGAGGGGGTGCCTAATCTCTGTTTTATTTTTGATGTTTTCACAGAACATCATCAAAAAAGTTAATGGTCAAAAGTTTGTTTACAAGTTTGTATCTTACCCAGAGATTCTGAATATGGATCCGCTGGTTGTTGGCAAGATTGAGGGTGAAGCTGAGGCACAGGCTGGTTTTGTTGATACTAGCAACTCTACAAAGGACATTGAAACTTATGGGAAAGAAAAGCATCAGGCCAGTGTGAAATCCTCCAGTCGCAATGACTATATCCACTCAGGCCTATATTCTTCATTTACTTTGAACTCTCTTAATTCCTCCTCTTGTACAAAACTGTTTAAGATGGAGAATTCAGCTGAGAAGCTGACAGAAAAAAGAACTCAGGATTCAACACCTTCAGTCATAAAATTTGTAACCATGTCCTCCAAAAGGCCTTCTGTATCTCCCCTTGCCTCAGCTACTCAACTGACCTCTACTATCTCAGCTGCCTCTATTGTACCTTCAGGTTCAAATGAAAGTCTCCAGGCCTTGGAATCTCTAGCAACATCTAAAGGTGCAGCCACTGAAAGTTCAGCATCTTTGCCAGGCTTGACCTCTAATTTTAATTCTACATCTCCTGCAACCTCCACATCTCCTGGTCTCCAGGTTCCACCCAAATCTCCTTTGCCACCTTTAAGTTCTAATTCTGATCTGGTTATAGACACAGAAACTAAATCTGTAGTTTGCCAGCAGTTAGAGCACTTTCAGAATCAAGTCTTGGAGGTTAAAGAGATGAGTTCCTCCATGTTTGAAAAGAGTCTTCGTCATAGCAGAACTAGAAAGCCCAAAGGACTGGAGATTACTCCCACTCTGGTTATTACTGGAAGTGACCCCAGTCCACTGGGAATACTGAGTCCTTCTCTACCAACTGCTTCTCTTACACCAGCACTTTTTTCACAGGTAATCCTGTCTTTTATTTGGGATCCAAATTCTGTATGTGAATTTGCAATAGAATAGAAATTTACCTGCTAATTCTTGCTTTTGGTTTAAGTTTGGGAATAAAAGTAGGAATTTAAGAGGCTGGATGGCTATCTAGCTAAGGTTGTCATTGACCAGAAAATTGACCTAATCTGTTTAGTATATACCGTATTTTTCGGAGTATAAGACGCACTTCCCCCCCCCAAAGAGGGTGGAAATGTTGGTGCGCGTTATACACCGAATACAGCCATTTTTGGCTTCCAAAAACCCCACCCTGCGCGTCCCATTTTTCGCAAAAACGGGGCACGCAGAGGGTTTGGAAGGCCTGTAGAGTGATCCTGGGGGCTGGGGAGGGCAAAAACTTTTGTTTGTTTGTTTACCTCTTCAAAATCTTGGTGCGTTTTATACTCCGGTGCATCTTATAGTCCGAAATATGGTATTTTAGTCTGTGCTTGAGGAGTTAATGCAGAATACTTAATGTTGGGTGTTTTTTTTAAATATTACTTTTCCTTAAGAGACCTAAGCTTCCTAGATATTTTGTATCCTAGTTAGGACAAAAGGGACAGTTGGGTGTAGTGGTTAAGGCATCCGGCTAGAAACTGGGAGTCAGAGTTCCAGTCGTGCCTTGGACATGAAGTGATCTTGGGCCAGTAACTTGCTCTCAGTGCTAGGAAGGAAGCAGTGGCAAACCATTTCTGAAAATCCTTGTTAAGAAAACTTCAGGGACTTGACCAGGTAGTCTCTGAAAATTGGACACAATTGAATGGAAGATTAAAAAAAAGGACAAAAGTTAACATTTCACTATTTAATCATGGTTACCTAATTTGGAGTTGCTATCTTCTCTCCCTTTTAAGAAGAAATTTCTTCAACCGATTAAGACCATATTTAATTATTATGGCTACAGCAACATTATGTGAGCATAATTTTTACTTAACATAGCAGTTTAAAATCTATTTCTAGGTAGTTTCATATTCTAAATTAAGCAGGGCCCTGATGTACTTTCAGCTATAGTTAATTTTGCTTCACATATAAAAATAGAGCGTAATGAGTAAGCAAGTGAGTTGAATGTAATGAGGTGTTGGTGAATAGGGAATCCAATCGAATGATTTAACTATGATGAATAATAATAATAATAATAATAACAATAACAATAACAATAACAACAACAGCCTTTATTGTCATTGTACGTCATGTATACAACAAAATTGGTTTAGCCTCTACTGGTGCAATCCAATAGTTTGAATTAAATCCCAAGATGGCAACCTTGGATAATTTTGTAAAATATAATCAACCCAGTTTTTAGGGGTCAGCACCCCAAGCTATAAAGTTCCAGAAAACAGTTCATCAAAATGAAAACAAAAGTAAAATCAGAGTACCAACCTCAAGCTAATGTTTTAGATTCATGGAATTCAGTGAACATATGACCACTTCGTCTTATAAGAAATTTAAAAAAAGAATGTGAATTCTGTCTATCTCTATTTTATGACCATCTGTACTGGACAGTTTGTTAAAAATTGTTTACATAGGTCACTTGCTTTATTTTTGAGCCATTAAGTGTTGCTTAGACAGCAAATAAAATAATTTAAAGCTGTTACATTTCCCCTCCATCTTATCATACTGTACCTGTTAGGATCTGACACTGAAATGGAGAAAATCTCTGTTCATCTCCTTCTCTTGCTGTATCTGGAAAAGGAAGATAGCTAACCAAATTGTCTTCCTGTTTTTGCGGTGTGCCATCATTCTTAGTTCCTAGACTAGACAGAACCAGTTTGATTTTCTACCCTTTATTAACTGTCATATTGGTCCCAGACTAGTGATGTTAAAACAGATGTCTTGCCTTAGTGGTATTAGATGCTTGTTAGTCATATTGAACTTAATGATCACTTCCAAATGATTAGTTTTATCCTATTGTTCTATATGTCCCACAGACACCTATTTTACTGACACCAAGCCCCTTGCTCTCCAGTATCCATTTTTGGAGTACTCTCAGTCCAGTTGCTCCTCTCAGTCCAGCAAGATTACAAGGTGCTAATACCCTCTTCCAGGTAAGTTTCAGATCATGACAGCAAACAAAGTCTATGTGGCAGATATTTCCTAAATAGTCACGTAAGAGAGAGCCCTTTTCTTCATTAGGACAAGAATGTGCAACTTTATTTAAGCCAAGGACTAGACTTGGCCTTTATGGAGCAAGTTGGGAGGTGGCTGAGCTCCCAAAAAGGTCAAGAAGGTGACAAAGGGGTGAGCAAGAGTAGGATAATTACTTTTGATTTAACTACAACTAATCTTATTACTTATCACATTTTATTCATTCCTTCTATTATATTAAGAACTGCAGTTGACCGTTATATTCAAAGATGATCTTAGAAGATTTGACAGGTTGTATGTACACCCTTGATTTAGCAGCAAAGCTCCATTTAAATCACTCATATTTCCTAACTGTTTGCAGCTGATAAGCTTAACAGTTTAACAGAATAACTCAGTCGTCCCCAACCTGGTGTCCTTCAGATAAATTCGGACTCCAACTCCGCAGGCAAGTTTGTTATTTTAATCATGTTTGTGTAAATTAAAAGTTGAGGAAGGCTAAAATAATATCATATTCTATGATAGGTAGAGGAATTAGTCTACAGTCTGAGTGAGAGTACAGTTAAAACAAAAGCTTGTGGATGCCTTGAATTGAGCCCACTCTTCTGATCACTGTGTCTACGGCAGCAAAACAAAAGTGAATAGATGTTGCCTTTCAATAAGGGTTTTTTTTTTGTTAGTCTTGCTAACACCTCTGGAATTTTCAGCTGATGCCCCATTCAATCTAATTTAATCTACATTGTGGAATCCTATGGGTTCACTGTTAACCTCTTCAGAATTGTTAAAAGCTTGTTAAATTTGAAGAACAAGAAAGAAGAGGCAGAGCAAGTATCTCAGCCAAAGCTTCACCCTCCAAATATAGATGGTGACTCTGACTCTGCATTGAAGGCTTTCTAATCTGTAGGGCTTTCTAATCTTTACACATTTAAGGATCAGTGTTATATTTAATTTTTCAGTGTTATAAGAAGGTTGGCCTCTGACTGTGGAAAATATTATGAGGATAGGGATAGGTGTCATTGTTGAGCTTATTTGTGCTTTTCTTCCTCTTATTAAGATTTAAAATAAATGTGCTTATCTGTATCAGGGTCTCCATGTTGATCAGGGATAAGCAGGGACTCATTTGAAATTTTAAGAGATGTAGTAGGTATACACAAGAAAATGGCTGCCATAGGAATTTTCCTGTTCGTGAAATAGCTACAAGGACAGTGTGAACAAAAAGTAAAATGACCTTCTAGGTTGATCATCCCTGTGAGGAGTTTGTAAAGCCCAAAGACCTTCTAGCCAATAAATAAGATAGTGGGATGCTTTACTATGCAATAAAATTATACAGTACTGCATCTTGGTAACACCCAACCTTGTAATCGGTCCCATGAAGCCATCTGGTAACATCATCATCCTAGAATCAGACTCTTGGAACAGGAATGCTATCTGGGGGTCTGGGAGTTGACATCCACACACCTTAAAATTGTTGAGGCAAATGAGTCCATCCTCCTGATTATGGAATTAGAAGAGGAACGTTAAAAATGGTTGCGCCTTTTTTGCTTGATTTGAAAGATTTAAGGAAATTCAATATTCCTGCAAAAATAACCAAAATGCAGGGGAAAAATCAATAACTATGAAGGTCCTTGCATTTTAAGATTTTACTATATCATGCTAGAAGAAATGACTTGGTAACTTGGGCGCTTGTCTTTTGAAGCCATTTTGATGAATTTCATATGAATAAATGGCTGGGTAGACTTCCCTCTTGAAAAATGAATATGAAATTGTTACTTTGTCTTAAGCTGAAGAAACTGAAGCCTGTGGGTGTTTTGCTGATGACAAAAGCAAACCAGTGGAGAAGCTAACTGAAAATACAGATACTACCTTGTAGCATTAATACCTGTTTCTGTTTTATAGTTTCCATCAGTGCTGAATACTCACGGACCATTTACTCTGTCGGGAATGGATGGGCCTTCCACTCCTGGCCCTTTCTCCCCAGATTTGCAGAAGACTTAACATACGGCCTTTTGAAAATGGACAGCTTGGACTAAAAAGAGGAAGAGGTTTTATTAAAAATGCTGCAATCCAGGTTTTAAGAGACAGTTTTTAATTCCATAGAGGCAATTTAAAGTGACTTGGTTTTTGCTATTCCCAGTTCAGATGCCTTTGCAAAATTCTCTTAAAGACATATGAGAATTCATAAGGAAGTGCCTTGATTGTGGAGATTCTTCTCTAGAGTTTCTCTCCCCCCCTATTCCTTACTGCTTCTTTTGAATGAAGAAGGCTTCTTTTAACAAAGAACACACTTTTGTATTATAATGAGGTATTGGACAGAACAGCCAACTGATATCAGATGGTTTTTGACTGATATCCATCCATTCCTTTGCTTTTTGTTTTTTATGTCAAAATATTATTTCATGGAAGCTGGCATTCCAAGAAATACTTGGAAAGTGAATAAAAAGACTTATTTTTTACAGTGAATTCCAATGACCTTAAAAAGTTTTAGCATTGCAACTTACAGTAGTGTAGAGTTGAGCAAAATTTTAAGAATGGTTGCTATGGATAAGAAAGATATTTTTTCTTTGGCAAAAATGTCAGTTCATCCTCACATAATAGCATGGTATTTTGTATGCTTGAATGGCATAGTTATGCATAGATCATGGATTGAATTACTTTGATCTTCCCAAAATATTTAAAGGTGTTAATATTTGATAAGCCAACTCAAGAAAAATAAAAGCAAACCCCTTGTTGTTTAATAAACAATTTAGCAGGTTGAGCTAATTAAAGAAACTTGCAGTAGATTTATGGTGGCACTGGATTAATAAGCATTTATTTGACACGCAGTGGGTTATTGTTGTCTTGCTTCTTGTTAATGTACGTAAGTGTGACATTTGGGAAGTGAACATTTATTGTTTGTTCTTTTTCCCTCTCAAAGAGGGAAAGAGACATACCTTCTGTTGGCTTCCTGCATATCTAGGTGTTCTTTTAAATATAAGTGGATTGAAGTTTTGAATGTTCAAGCCTTTAAAATTAGAAATGTGCCATTATTAGAAAGTACTCTGACTAATTAAATGTTTGAAACTGGAGGGAGAAAGCACAAAGTGGCACATGCTGTTTGAAATCTAAAAGGAGTAAAATGTGGTTTTAGCCTGTACTTAATCTTGTGGGAAAATATTCATTGCATAACAACTTCAGCATGATGGTAGTTGAGACTGGTAACATAATGATGACTTGCTAAAGTGGGAGACTTATTTGGGGGACTAGAATTTGAAAGTAAAATGGATAGATCTAACACCACTAATAGTAGTTATCCCTCAGTTGAATTGAAAGAAGATTCACTCTTTCTACATATTTATATTCAGGCCCTGCTATATTTCAGAAAACACTTTAAATCTTGTTGCTTCAATAGCTTATTAGAAAGTTGAAGTAGGTATCAGTAAAGCATTATAATCCTTTTTTCTATGTCGAAGTGGGCTTGGTTTGAAAAGGGCGATCAACCTGTGGGTTTTTATTCATATACTTATTCTGAACAGGCCTCATAAGTTGGTTGGTATGCAATAGTGCCTCAACATATCAGACTAAAGTAGGAGACATTTGCTGATTTGTCTGCATTAAACTGTAGTTGGCACCCTTGATCAGGCAGGGATTCAAAAGGCCCAATCCTATCTCTTGTTGTACCTAATAGAATATACATGTGGATCTATTTCAGTATAGACATGCAAAACATTGATGGCAGGTAACAAGAGAGAACCAGTTTGGTTTAGTGGTTAGAAATCTAGAAAGCAGGACTTGTCACCTTATCCATGAAAGCCATGGGTGATCTTGGGCCAGTCACTCTCTCTCTCAGGCCAACTTACTTAGAGGTTTGTTGCTGTGGGGAAAATAGGAGGAGGAAGATATTTTGGATATCTTCTTCGTAAAAATTATAAAGGTGGGATTTGTGTCTGACTCCTTGAGACCCCATGGACCACAGCAGTCAGACCCCCTGTCCTCCACTATCTCCTGGAGTCCTCCCAAACCCACACTCATTACATTGATGGCACTATCTAACCATCTCATCCTTTGCCGATCCCTTCTCCCTTTGCCTTCAATCTTTCCCAACATCAGGGGCTTTTCCAATGAGCCCTCGCTTCTCATTTGGTAGCCAAAATATTTGAGCTTCAGCTTCAAAATGCGGGATACACATAAATAAATAAAAATAAACAAAAAAGTAGATGTCTTGCATTCTTATGTGGCATAGCAGGCAATATCCAGGTCAGAGCAGCACTTTTTAAGGGCAGCCATTCTAGACTTGCTGCTGACGGCATATGTATTAAATACGAGAGGTTTTTTAAATGAAATTTTGCTATAACTTTATGATGGAGAGTAATGGTTAAAATATTTGCTTGTCATCTCCTTTGCCAGTCAGACAACAGAAAGGACTGGCAGATTCCAATTAAACATTAAAAAATAATATCTGATGGACTGACCATTTGCATGGATGCTTCAACTCCTAGAGTTTCTCAGCCAGCACTGGTTGGGAAATTCTTGGAGTTGAAGTCCACACATTTGAAAGTTGCCAAGGTTGAGAAACACTGGCCTGAATGGCTTCTGCCTTCTTCTGCTTTCCTATGTGGTACAAGGAGCAACTGGTAATAATACATGTATTTAGATTTGCAAGTGAACCAAAACTTAGATGATCCTGAAAGTAGTTTGTTTATCCTAGTTTCACAAGCTAGTCCCAATATTCTCAGAAAAAATGTTCTGCTATAAACCACTGGCCCTCTTATACTAAGATCCAGGTATAGCGTTTCCATTTTTAGTGACTTAACAGAACTGTCCTTTTATTTTACGGGAGATTTATGTGTAGAGAAATTTTGAATTTCTCTCTTCTTGCTTCATCATCAATAAATCATTTTCTCTTATTTTCTATTTAAGAATGAGCTTTGGGAGCCAGAACTGGAGGTGGCTACTATATTTGGTATGGAAGATAACAGTCTTTAGCCATTACATAGTGGCATTACCTAGAGAAGCTTCCCTCTGTATTAAAAAAAACCTCACATTCCCTGTTGCAAACTTTTCTGTGATTTATTTAGAGACATATTTTATACTGGTCTACTTCCTGGCTGGTTGACCTGCTATTTTCTTTTCTTTTTATTTCCTATGCTTACATTTTGAATAGAATTTTTGTCCCATTGCAGCTGTTCACCTAGGTACTTCATTGCTATTTTCTAAACACCCATTTAGTAAAACTCCATTCTGACCATCGAGGATGGAGGAAATGCAGGTTGAGAGAGGGACAGTAAAGGGTTAACCTCCATTTTACACCCCAGATAATATAGAATATTTTAATTTCCAGATTCCAGATCTAGATTTTATTTTGCTTTTCATGTATACTTTCTTTAATTGTGTTAGATAATAAACATTTTCATGCTTTCAGCTGCTCAATCATGTTAACATACACATTAGTCAGATGGTATGTTACTTTGATATGATTACTGATTAAGAAATATCTGGTACTTTATTGACTTTTCTTAATGCCGTATTTTTCTTATCTGATAATTAGAGAAAACAACAATCTCTACATTTATCTTTACAATATTATTTTATATGTTAGCACAAATTGATATTCATTGGTTTTTACCTAATCAGTTAGTGTTTGGACAAATGTTGAGTCTCCTAAATAATTCATTATGTATAATTTTTGCTACTCTTTTACTGCATTTTTATATGTAATCACATATAAACAATCATTCATTCAAAAGATCTTAATAGCCTGTCCAGATTATACTGGTTAGAGCTCTGTGTTTTTTAAGGGAATATTAAATTAGATATGACTTTTCAAGTATTAAAGTAAGCAGTGAAAATTTTATCTTTCACAAACTACATTTGTGAGGACTCCCTTCCCCACCTCGTAACTGGTATGAAAACAGATTGTGAGAGGCCATAAAAGTACATATTAATGTGAGGAAATGCCAAAGAACTTTAATTCTCCTTTGCTGTCATGCTAATGTTTTGTGAATGTAAATCAGTGACATTTTAATTTAATAACCAAATACTTCCTTAAGCTTGTTGATATTTCCAAAATTTTGTTTAGAAAGAAGCATTAGGATAATACTCATGGTACTGGAAAAAAGTGAGGTATGGTTCTTAAGGGCTAAACTAGAGTACTTTTTCAAAATAAAAGCTGAAATTAACTATCAGTAATTATCAGTGAGTGAGTCAAGCTGGTGTATTGTTTACTTGAAAGTCCCACTGATTTTAATAAATATGAATATGTTACAGAACATAGACATCTTGAAGAAGTTAAAAGTGATAAAGCTGGTTTTATGGCTCTAGATCTGATGTGTCCAGTCTGCGGGCTGTATGTGGCCCCTGGCAGCTAGTAATACAGACCCACAAGATGATAATAAATATTAAAAAATAAAGGAACTTTGTTATTTATATACATTAACTATATTATATATTTTATATGCAGCCCAAGACAATTCCTCTTCACTCAATGCAGCCTAGGCAACTATGGTTGGAAAACTGCTCTAGATCACGGATGTCAAACTCACGTTACGTTGCCATCATGTGACGTATCGTGACTTTTTTCCCTTCGTGGAGCTGGGGTGGGCGTGGCCTGCGCATGACACATCCTGCCCGTTGGCCACTAGTTTGACACCCCTGCTCTAGACTCATTAATTAGGATTTGCACTAATGCTAAGGGTATCTTGACTTTTTCTTTGAATAGCTATTTGCTTTTTATTTCCAGAAAAACATGCTTCTGAAAATAGTTCACAATGCTACTATCAAGGCTTGACTGATATTGACAAAATATGAATATAATGTCAGACTATGGAACTACTGCCATGATATGGTAATTGCTAAGCATTGTTTAAAAGAGTTTTCTCTTGGGGTCACTCTTACGATGCTATGGAATGTTATTAATCACAGTGATGAAGCTAATTCTATTGCTTGTAGAAATTGATACCTAAGGCAATATTTTATAGAGTTAAACAACTGGAATGGTATTCAGATTGTTTTATTAAACATGATTGAAAGATACTGCACTTTATGGCTGCAGTTTTTAAAATGAGTTGTACATTCAGGATTTCTAATACTATAGATCACTGTGTCATATTTCTCTATTTGTTAAAACATAATTTTGAAGCTACTAAAATATCATTTTCTCCAAAAGTATCTTAAACCAATTTTCTGAGGATGAGTTAAGGGTAGCATTAGTCATACAACTGTGTCTCTCATATAAATAACCTGAATGGTTGAAATAGTTGTTATGTTATGATGTATATGTTGATATAACAAACATTTTTCAGAAATGAAAGCTGACACAATTAAATATTGTTGAAGTACTTTCAGTGCTTCACAAAGACTTCTGCCAGAATGCTGTTTAGCTAGTACCTACACTGCAGCTGCAGTTAGTGGAGTTCTCTGCAAGGGATTGGTAATCCTGAAACCTACTATGGAATCTCTGATTTACATGGATGAATTAAAGCTACTTTGCTTGGTTTGCTCTGGTATTGCTAATGTTCCTGCAATTCCCATTTTAGTTTACAAACACGTACAGCACTTGGTTTTTGTTCTTTTCTATTTCAATGGTTACTTTCCCAGAATATATATTGCAGACAAAAGTGGAATTATCTTAATTTTGGAGATGATAGCCCACTATGATGGTTAGTCCAGAAAGAATGAGAGTGGGTAAGGCCAGGTCCTTGAGCTTTTTCTTAGTGTAATTGCCTATTGGAAAACCTTCACAGCTTCCTGTGGTCTTTGTGGGGCCCTTAAAGGATATAAAAATAAGTTCTAGCTTCTCTTCCCTCATCCTATGCTCTTAGGTAAGTTCTCATGGGTTTGGGATGTGTTCTGCAATATCTGTGTTGGTACAGTACATCTATGGGATGGGTTGGAAATATTAAGGATTTCTCAGTATTTGTCAGATGTTCAGCCTTTTGCCACAAGAGTCAAGTGAATTTATCTAGGGAAATGTAGCTTCTTGTTCCTTTAAAAAAAATTGAAAACCTATACGTTTTATATATATTTAGTATATTGCCATTGTGTAAAATAATGTTAATATATAATAAAATTGCATGAATAGCCAAAGTCCTAAGTAAGTTTTCAGTGTTATTTTCTTGACTACAAGCATATCTAGACAAGGCATTAGGAAGATTTTCATAATCTTAAGATGTTTATAAGAAAAGAGAAAAATCTGTATCTTCAATAATAATTTTAATTACCAAATCTGATTCAGAGCTTTGCAAGGTTAATCTTACATTTCTCAAACTCAGTTTGGAGGCCTAATTGCTTAAAAAAATGATATATTAGTTACTGCACATCCTAACATAATGAAGTTGTTCCTTGAGAAATCAGTCTGGTTTTTTTTCCTATTGCTTAGACTTTTTGCAAGAAAAAAGTTATGGCAATCTTTCTTTTTACAAGAGTTGGGGAGAGTGTTAAATATTTTCTTTAAGAACTGATAGAGGGATTTACTTTGTCTAATAATGTAGGTTTGTTTTAAACGTTGTAGTAAATCATGTTAATATGTATGTGCAAGAAGACTTACAGAACAATTGTATTTTTTAAAATAAATATTTTTTAACAAAAAATTATCTTGGAATATTATTTTCTTCCACAGTACACAGAATATACCACTACAGTACAATTTAAAAAGAAATATTTAAAAATATTTTGCCAGAAGTGATATAACCATCAACTGTTATCTAAATCTGATGTGTTATAGTACAAATTTACAGCCTGCTTCTATGGTACTGTTCTTGAATTTGGATGTAATTAAATTACACATATTCATCATAGAGTACCCTATTGAAATCTGAGGGTTTGCAAATTAAAATACTACTGTGGTATTAGGATTTCGTTTGAAAATCTTGCTTTGCAAGAAGAGAACAACCCCTCTTTAATAATGTTTTCAGAGATATTTGCAGATGATTATTTTTTTATGGATAGTGAAGATTGCCCTCTCAAAGAAATAAGACCAGAGAAATAAATGTAAAGGATATCCTGTGGCAATAATAATCATTTGACTGCCAAACCAAAATGTAATTAGCACCTCTCCTACCTCTCAGAGCTGGCTCTGAAGGTCTTGATGAGCAACAAGGAAGCAAGCAAGCAACCAGGCAAGGTGACTGTCTCTTCTGAAGTTTCCTTTTGGGTTGCAGTGCGAAACGATCTAGCACCAAGGGCTGAATATAGTCCCCTTTCACTAGATTGGGATTATTTTGTGCTATTTATGTACCTTACTTTTAAAGTGACTGAATCCAAATCCCTTCCTTCCTATGTTTCCAATAACCAATCAATGCAGTGTTTCGTTTTCATATACCATATATCAGTTAGAGCAGGCTTCATATCTATTTCACAGCCTCCCAAATGGGAGAAAGTCATTCAGGTGCTGAGTTCTCATTGTAGATTTTACAGTAGTTTATCAATTCGAGTCTTTCGTAGGTGACACTGACTTTTTAGATCTATTTCAGTCTGGTTTCAGGCCTGGTTATGGAAAAGGAAGTCATCCTGTAGGATGACTTGGGAACAAGTCATAGGGATTATGACCATATTGTGTTCCTCATGGACCTCTCAGTGGCTTTCAATACCATTGACTGCGATATTCTCCTAGAATCTAGATAGGACCTAGATAAACTGTCAGAGTTGGGATGCACGCTGTACTAGAATGATTCCACTTTATTTGGCCATTTCCAGAAGGATTTCCAGAAATCCAGAAGGATTTATTGTTTATTAAATGTATATGCTATTCAACTCTCGACGACTGTGTGATTTCTGCCTCATGGTGGTTGGACGTCTGAATCTCTCAGAGCTCAGCTATGCTTTTTAATATCTATATCAGTGGTTCTCAACCTGAGCAAATTTAAGATGTGTGGATTTCTCTGGCTGGGGAATTCTGGGAGTTGAAGTCCACACATCTTAAAGTTGCTGAGGTTGAGAAACACTGGTCTACATGTGGCTGCTGGGAGAGGGTGTCAGTTGAGCATATGTCAGTCATTAATAAGCAGATGACATTCAGCTCCACCTCTCCTTTTCATCTAACTGTTGTGGCCCGCCAGCGTCCCGTGCCGGTGCTCAGGGACCCCGAGGACGATGAGGCGGTTGTGGCACGGTACCATCGGCCTGTGCACCTGGCTCCCGAGTCAGAGAGCGAGGAGGACGATGAGGCAGTTGTGGCACAGTACCATCGGCCCGTGTACCTGGCACCCAAGGCAGAGAGTGAGGAGGCTGAGAGTCAACCAGGACCTTCTGTACCTCCTGAGGAGCCCAGCAGGGCCGAAGAAAAAGAGGAGGAGCCTCTTCTTCTCAATGCTCGGGCACGCAGGGCTGCTAGAAGGCGAGAGTGGCTACTCAGGAGGAGGTCTCCTTGAGAGTAGAGCTGCAGGCGAAGTGGCCACACCCTTAGACTATTTAAGCCTTGACTACGCGGAGCCTGGTCGCAGGAAACAACCGTTTGATATCCCTCTTGAACTTTGTGAATCCAGTCTGCTCGAGTATCTGTTCCAGGACGGGTCTTGTTTCTTGCCTTTCAAGTTCTGGGAGTTTTGCTAGAGACCGTAAGTGCTGTTCCTTATCTATTGGACTCCGGCCAGCTGTTAAGATTACATATTAACAAGCTGGACTTTATTTTGTGTTCCCGGACTCCTAAGAAAGTATTAGGAGATCTTTCTCCTAAGTAAGAGTGTTTGGAAGTTTATGTGTGTGTATTATTGGTGGCTCGTCGCTGGGGACAGAACACTAACCAGGTGAGGTGCTTGGTGTTCTGAACTAGTGGTTGGGCAAGTAATGGACTAGATGAGGGCCAATAAACTGAGACTTAGTATAGATAAGACAGAAATCCTGTTTATGGGTGGCAGGTCTGTCCAGCCAAATGGTGCCCTGCCTGTCCTAATGGGTGTCTGCACTTCAGGTTATCTCTCATATGTATACCAGGCCTTAAAGTCATCCCATGAGGCTCTCGAGGTCTCCTCCAACGGGTCTTTACAAGGGAGAGAACTTTTTCTGTGGTGGATACGAATTTATGGATCTTTTCCCAAGAAGGCTTGACTGGCACCCCTGTTTGCATCATTTTGGTTCCAGATGAAGACGTTTTTCTTTTCCAAGGCTCTTCAACTGATTTTTAATTCTATTTTTTTTTTAAATTATTTTAGTGTAAACCATCCAAAGAGCTTTGGCTATAGAGCAGTCTAGAAAAAAAAACGAATAAAGCAACAACTCAGGTTTTATAATCCAGATACAGCATGGCCAGTTTGATGCAGGCTTGCTAATTAAATATAATTTTAAAGATAACAAGAGCCTAATTGTGGACCTCCTGTACTGCAGTCTTTGAAATAACTTCAAATAGCAATTTGAAGAATATTGTTTGCTAAATGTCTCTTGCAAAGCAAAGCATTTTGAATGATATTACCTCAAATTTGGAACACCTGCTTTCCAGATGCAACACTGTTTTGAAATGCAGTGTGCTCCAAGTAGCCTGTTTCATATTTGAAACAGAGATATTTACATTCAGTTACTTTATTCATAATGTTTTGCCCATTTATAGTGTCTTTTATGTATTAAAACAATTGATAATGACTCTCCAAAGCAAAGATTGTTAATAACAGTTTTTTTCACATTTTTTTTGCCTTAGGCTGCATCTACAAAAAACACTTGTTGCAGATTGTTTTACTCAGACTGAGTTCACACAATATGTTAATCCATATTTTGCTTAATGTGGGTTATAGAATAAATCACAATTGGTTGCATTTATATGACATACTAAACCATCTCTTACAAACTACAATCTGTGGGTTCGAACTGCAATAAAAAAAACCTGTGATTTATAAATACAATCAAAATAAAATGCGATTTATAAATGCAAATCAAGCAAACAACATAATTGAAGAGGTTAAAATTTTCAATCCTGGTTTGTATTTTGGTATGAGCTATATTTGGCTATTAAGTGATAGATTGGATGCTGCACTCCAGCAAGTAGGTGGGCAAACTTAAATTTATTCTTAATTTTAATATATTACCTGTATAATTATTTTTTCACTCTCACATATTAAAAATAGCTTGCAGATAATACAGTATGGAGACCTTTCTTTTGTAGCAGCAGAAGCTTCTGTCTTCATCAGCTTCAGCTTTGCATAATGCCAGAATTTTCACACATGAAATTGATACTAATATTGACCTTCTGGTCTAGAAATCTAAAAATCTAGAAATGGGCAATTAGAAAAGTTTACACTCATCTGAATATATAAACGTGAGTACACGTGCTCTGTAATAAGGACAGTGCATTTTAAGGTTTAAACAACATGGAAATCAAAGATGAGGGTGCATACCCATGCAACATAGCAATCCGAAAGCCACATTGCAATACAAATTTAGTATAAATATACAATTTTGAAATGAGAAGTGCAACAAGCCTCTTAGAAAAAATAGCTTAAGTAATGTTGCTGGGTCCCATCTTGGTCACTTCACAAGTTCATGCAACAATACCATATTTAACATTCCTTCATATATACATAACAGATGTATACCCCCTGGGACAGCATTTGCAATTCCCACCTATCCCATTACCTTCATTTGAGCCAGTCATGAGAATAGCCATCACTTATTTAGTACTTCTCAAGTTCTCTTCCTGGAAGGCACCTATTATACAATATTGCACAATTGCAAGAGACATAACATTTGTGTTCATGTACTTTAAATTTTTTAATACTTCAGAACTTGGGCTTTTCTGACAAATAAAGTAGCCCATCTGGCTTATACCATTTAGTAGGCTAATGTTAAAAGGCCAGCTTATACTGATTCACTCAAACTTAACCCACCTTTATTTGAACTATATACTGTACTATCTACAGTGTCTAGGGCTTTTCACTACCAGAACATAGTAAAGTCCCATCTGGGGACAGACAAAACTTGAATACTTCAAGCTGGGTGGCAATTTTATAACAACATATTTATTCTGGCTATGTACAACACGAAGGGTAGAGATTTTTTAAATTTTCCTGCAACTAAGAGTTTGCAGCATACATAATTAAGACGGGTGCTTTCCAAAACTTCCTACATATAAAATACTACTATATCCCCATCCCCATCCCTATCCCGTTTCCTGTCAGCAAGGTCTGTAAAATGACAGTAGTACATTTTTTTTTTCAACTGAGCTTTTGAATGGACTTTACTTGATCATATATCAAAAGTTTGGCCTCTTTAGGATTCTGCAGATTGTCCCTCAATCGTTGTTATGACCATTCCCTTCTAATCATAAATGGGAATGAACTGTAATCAAGGAGTTCAGTTGTAGAAAAATCAGGTAGTTTCAAATCAGGCTTTGATAACAAATCTTTCAGCTGAAATGACCATGTGCTTGATCCAGGTAAGAATTTGCTGTTTTATTTAGCTCTGATAAAGTCCATGTTCCCCTATTGTTGGCTGCTTGTCAGGTGATACATCCATATCTACAAAACAAGATTTTGAAGCTGTCATTTAAAATAAAGTGCCAAATATCTTTCACTGGCTGTTTAAAAAAAATCATTAAAATACCACATACCTTCTCCCCCTACTTGATTTATGAAGTACTATTAATACTAGCTTACAACATACAATAGATGTGGATGAAGACTTGTACTTCTAGACATCAATTTTGGCAGGTGCTATTTTCCAAAATGTGTATTCTCCAACTCATACATACATTACTGCTTCATATATGTACTGGTACCCAGGATACCTCATGAAGTAGCACCAAGTCTTGCATACAACTGACTTGTAAATGGGACAGTTTATGTGGATTCATGACTACTGAGGTAAACCTCCTCCCTGAAGCGCACAGCAGTAGCAGGATTCATTTCTGTATTTGTTGGCTTGAAAAATTATGCACTTAACACTTCTTGATCATAATTAATACTAATAATTAAAAGTAATTCTGACAGCATTTAATAGAAGATTCTATGGCACATTACAGAAATGGGAAATCCCGCCTTTCTATAGGATGCAGGACTATTAATCCTTCAATTTAGGACATGCTGGATTGTGCAGCCTGGGAATGGAAGGCCCTAGGTTCCTTTTCCTTGATGTATAATATCAGATTCCTTATTTCCATGCTTCCTTAATTCTTCAGTGGAAATTGTGTCAACTGTAATTTGAAAATGTACATCGCTGGAGGTTTTATCTCCTCTAAACATAGCAAAGAAAACTACTGCTTATTTATTTAGTGTTTATAGTGTTTATTTCCCACCCACTTTCTTGGCTTCATTTTTCATGGTCTCCTTGTCCAAGAATAAGGAAAGTGAAGGGATATGTGGTTGCTTGGACATTCAGTCCAATCCAAGCAGGAAAGGGAGAAAGGAAGCAGCTGTAAAATAAACGCTTCCTTGAATTTTTATAAAATTCAGAGTTTTTCCCTGTCTGTTCTGCAAGAACATACACCCTCTTCCACCTGGCCTGCCTTCCTTTCTTTTCAGAAGTGCTGCTGCTAGTCGGGGGGAACAAGCTGACAGTCTCACCTGATTGGGACTGAGGGTGAATCCTGTGGAAAAATAGAAGGAAGACGTAGAAAGTAAAGGCCAAAGCTCCAAAGATGGTTCCACACACCAGGAAACTATAGCTTCCTTGATCATGAATGATCTGACAGAAAGAAAACAAGGTATTTTAGGTTTTCAAGCTTTGGATACTGTCTTAAAAACTAATGAGCACAGCTTATTGTCTGGCAGGAAGAATAATGTTAAAGTGCTCCAGTATTGCTGACTGAGGTTATGCAGACTTCATTTCCCTACTGAAGAAGTTTGTGCCAGACTGTCTGACCTTCAGGGAAAGTAGCAAATGCCATCTGCTTCCCCAGAGTTTCTACCTGCTGGACATTAGTGTGCGTTTTCACTCTGTGTTTGTATGTGCATGGGCAGACTTGCAATTCAAGAAGCGCCAAAAGCTCAGAAGCAACATGGTTACATGAAGAAATGCTTTTTCCATGTCTTCAATTTAAACATCAGGGTACATCTAAGCTTCAGTCTATTAGCAGATCACAATTCAGTGGAGTCCTTTGGGAGTTGGGCGGCATACAAATTTAATAAATAATAATAATAAAAAAAAAATACGCACACTTTGCAACATATGATTACTACTGGCCAGTCTTTCCATATGTTAGAAATATGTCTTACAGAATTTTGCTAGCTTTCTTTGCACCCCTTCTCTACAAACTGCCACCTATGCTAGAGGATACGTTAGTGGTCCAGAATATGCTTCTGTGCCCCAAATCCCATATATAGTTTCCAGCATTTCATTTATTTAAAACACTCACATTGGACATCTCCATGTAAGGCTTTTCAGATACCTTTTCTGAAATTCAGTTGGTGCAGACACTACTAAGCTAGGTGAACTAGCAGTCTTGGTATAAAATTTCAATTTTATCTTCAGTGGTTGAAATTTTCTCTTTATTTCCTGGGAGATAGTTAGATGTTAATTTACATCCAGCAGAGTGTCATTTTGATATCTAATATACTTACCGACCCTACCAGCAACTGTAGAACCATCTCTCCAATTCCTGCTCCTGTCACCAATACAGTAGTGGCACAGCCTGGAATTAAAAAGTTGGCATCTGTTTTAATTATGCAGATGATATAAGACTGTAGTCTATGACTGGGACATTCAAAATGTAAATGGTAAAAATTAATCTCTAATATAAATGACTTGTCTAGAATGCCACCTGTCTTGTGCTGAAGTCCAAGATAAACATTCAGTGTTAATGTGCCCCTATCAAAGCAAATAAGGAAGAAAAAAGCATCAGGATTTGTGGTTTATTCACTCTGGAAGAAAAAAATTAATTCCTTGAAAACCATTCTGTGTCCTTTCACTTTCAACATTTACCCAATAATATCTAGCTGATCTTGGCTGATTTCAAAAAATAAAAAAGCTTAAGAAGGTGTGGTCCTTGTTGTATTGCAATGGGAATGATTACAAAATATCAGGGCAGTAGAGAAGACTGGGAAGTTGAGAAAACCTCCCAGAAGAAGGAACAAGAAACTACTTCCATTTGATTTCCAAGAAAATGTCATGGACATTTCAATGAAATCATCAGTAGTTGAATTCAACTTCAGTAATATATTATGTTATACAATAATATTATATTGTATATACCCTGTTTCCCCCCAAAATAAGACATCCCCTGATAATAAGCCCAATTGGGCTTTTGAGTGCATGGCAATAAGGCCAAGCGCTTATTTCAGGGTTCAAAAAAATATAAGACAGGGTCTTATTTTGGGGGAAACACGGTACAGTATTGTATTGTGTTTAACAATATGTGCAATCAAATCTGGGGCTAGGCAAATAATACCCAGAATGGGAGAAATAAGGTATGACAAGCAAAACAAATCAGATCATTCAAACCATTCTCTCTTAGAAAGGCTGGCAGAATATCAGGAATTTATTTGCACAAAATGAGAGTTCTATGAGAGTGAGATAGGCAGAATCCCCATTACTGACTAATTTAGCATCACTCAGCAAGATCTGAGCCAATGTAAACCAATCCTCCTTTCTGCTATTTTGGCACAATGATGGTTCAGTGACTCTAGAAGATAGTAAGTCATTAATGGGCTCCTACTATGGGTCCTACCACCTGCTTTCCTAAACTGGCATTCTCCAACTACTAATTTTCTAGCAAATGAAAACACGGGGAGACTTTACCTTTGTACTGGAGGATGTCCTCAGTGTAGGCCAGCACACTGGGAAATGTGCTGCTGAGGAAGAGGCCAAGAGAGGCAGTCCCCACAAAGAGAAAAACCACACTGGTAGAAAAAATTAGGAGCAGGAAGAATGTTATAAGCACTCCAACCTGCAATGACATTAAAAGGGAAAGTAGAAGAATTAAGACTCAGCTGTGAAAGGAACAGCAATTATAAAAATACAACACAAATAAAATAATAAATACTACTACAGATTCTGAAATCAGCATCTAAAATTGTAGGAGAAGGTTAGACAGAGCCTGGGGGAGGAGTCAAGAAAGGAATCAATCTGGAGTCATTATGTTCCCACAAGTGATCCAAGTCCACTCCCCACACCTTGAATTATGTTAACTTTTTATCTATTATTATTATTTATTATTATTTATTAAATTTGTATGCCGCCCAACTCCCAAGGGACTCTAGTGCTAAATTACTGCTGACCATTAGTTGATTTTGTGTATAGGGTTGTGCTATAAATCTTTTTAACTGGAGCTTAACGTATGGTCCTGGTTCTTCGTGCCTGACAAAAATGTTCCAAGAATCTTTGCTTGACACCATTTTGGATTCTGCAGGAAATTTTTAGGAGAGAGAGAGAGAGGGTTGCCCTGATTGACTAACATGCCCTCTCATTGCTCTCTTACTTCAACTTTGTACCTTGACACCTGCAGCAAAGAACCATAGACATACTGAAATGGGAGCCAACATTTTGAGTGGTTGCTGCTATTTTCCTCCAGGGTTTTGCTACTGTATTGTCTGTAGTGTAATTTTCTTAACATGTACTCTATGTGGTTAATGCCATTGTTTTGTTTTTACTTAATTTAGTTCAGAGTAGTATTTTTCAGAGTTTAGGAAAGAATAGGGAACCTGTCATACAGAAAGAAAAATAGGATACGTGGCTACAGGGGAATTGATAAAAATGTCTCCATACACTGCAACCTTCCTCTATAGGAGAGATCCTTTATTCTTCTATGAATAATAGACCATTTGTTGAAAGACACTTCTGGATCTGAATTATCAGAATCATAATTAGCGATTGCTTTATAGTTGTACTTTGTCTTAATTTACATTGTATATTACATTGAATTAGAGCAAGAGAATTGTTTTGTTTTCTTTTGTCCAAAACACAAATATTTTTAGGAAAAGAATATAATCATACTATTAATTACAGCATTTTTTTTTTCAAAAAAGAACTGGCATAACAACTCCAGAAGAACTTCTGGAATTGAAACAAAATTATAAAAAGATTGCTTTGTTGGAAATCCTAAGCTTTCACATTAGACCTATAGTTCATATGAGTCCCTGAAGGGAAAGTATATTAATCTGGTCTCCCAAACATGATGCCCTCCAGATGTATTGAGATACATCCTACTTATGTATCATGACAATGTAACACAAAAAATTCACAAAGTTTGTTATTTGCTAGGTGAATAAGATTTGGCCATACCACGTTGATGAAAACCATGGTTGCTGGCTTCATTCTAAAGGAGACAGGGATGGAAATGAGTCTGCCCAGTGTGATGAACCCCCAGAAGAGACTGGGCAGATAGCCGGCCCTCTTGTGTCCCACTGAGAGTGGTTCCTCTACTGCATAGCTGTATACAAAACCAGAGTATTCACCCTGAAGAGATGAAAATATGCTTCATTATATTTGCACTCTTTCTGTATTAAGCAATGACCTTTTATTCATTCAGATGATTTTTAATAATATATAATATGTAATTACAGTTCTTTAGACAATGGACAAAAACAGTTAAAATAATGGTGGTGTACTATCTGACACAATTTAAATCAAAAGATAGATTTTAAAAAGTCATTTTTAAATCTTTTACATATTTTTTTTAGTTCCCAGAATCACTTAACTTGTAAAAATAACTTGTAAGAATAAGGTGTTAGATGCCGGCAACAAAATAAAAGGAGGGGGAGAAATACAATTTTTTAAAAAAATGTAAGTAACTAGGTAAGAAGTGTTCTGTCCTTGCTTAGAGCGAAAGAATTTTACCAACAGAGCAACAACCAACAATCAGCAAACTTGGGAAAGAAAAAAAGGAAACATTAAATGTTTATGTTGAAAACTACCCTTTGATTTTGGAACATATGAACATTTTAGGCCAGAGATCATACCCGGAACAAAATTAAATTGTCTACATGGTAGATGCTTAGCATCTTTGTTAGCCTCCCTCAATCTTGCATTCTCCAACTCAGCAAGCCCCAATCTCCGAAGCAACTTGATTAGACTTGGGAAAGCTACTCTTGTCAGACAGATGTGGGTCTGATGTTTTCTTTGTCACTTGCCCTTACCAAGATCCCATCTGTCATAAAAAGGAGAAGAGCTCCAGTCACATGGACACCAAAGTAAGAGCAAGGAAGTCCTCTGAAATTCTTGCTTTGGCAGCACCCAAAGAGGTCATCGTGCCCTGGGGAGAGAAAACAATGCCATGTAAATGTATTGATTAAACTGCTAGTACTGTACTGCCACTTTCTACACATACGTTTAGCATAACTCACATTGATGAGTTGAACAACAACTCTCATTTTAATAACTTTATATTTAGTTTATGTATTTATAATTTTGATTTCTTTGGGCACCATTCCAAACAATTCTGGTTGTCCATTACTAGTATATTAAAAAAAAAAAAAGAAGGGCAATGATTTCTGTGTCCCACAGTTTGTTGGTTTCAAAGCATAATGTTGGTGTTAAAGGAGCGTATGATATCATTCTTCCCTCACCAATCTCTGCTGTAAATCTGTAATTATTACAAAGAAAAAAAAACTAACCAAGTCTATATAAGGTTATACAAAAAAGATATTAATTTTAAAATGAAAAGATTCCTTATCTACAAAAGATGTCCAGGTGTGTTAGACCGCAGTGCTAATGCTTCCTAGTCAAATTAATCAATAGATTGTGATAAGGAGTCATGTATTCTAAGAGCTGAAGGGTACCAGCAAGAGAAAGGCAGAATAATGGTATATTGCAGGTTAATTCTGCCAGGAGCATTGCAGTTCTGTTGGAAACCTTCCAAGAAGCAGTGATTCAGTTGATAGCTGTTTGTTTGACCCAACAAGACTCTTATTATTTTTCATTGCTTCTAAAAGCTGTCTTGCACTCATGGTTTGTGCTTCCCAGGCTAATGTCAATGTTTCTTCGTCATATGCACCTAAGGCATATTGGCAGGTATTACAGTTAACTGCATGGCTTAATGAGGTCTACTTAAAGCCACCACAAAATGCAAGCACATGCTCCTAAAGTTCTTAAGGTGTAAGCTGATAGATGTTGCTGCGAAGCTATCAACTAAATAAAGCAATACAGCTTTAGAACACATACAGAAAATTGCTTCCTATTAGAAGTAACCTTCTAGGCATGTATTGATTGCTTTTCATCTTCAAAATACACACTGTGAAATAATTGCCTTTTTTTTATTAATGAGACTTATTGCAGCATAGGGATATAGTTACTTTTGCCCAGTGAAAAATGGCTTCTTTATTAGGAGACCAAAGTGAATATGGAGCCTCATTTTCAACTAACAAGTATTGTTTGTATTTATGGACAAATACAAATGACTGTGCTAAATGCAGTCCATAAGACAATCTACTGCAATTATATTAACTATGAACTAACTAAGTAAAGTACACTGAAGAACCTGCCCTGGGAATTCATAATCTGCTGAGCTAATATTAACAGATACTAAAGATAAACATCTTATCATATTCTGGTATTAATGGACCAACCACTTTGGAGTGCTTTGACTTCCTCTTGCTACGTATTACAGTTCTGGAAATCAGCCTAGGACTATACAGAGGAGTATGAAGAGGAAATGATGTAATCTGCAACTCAGAACACTTTTGCTGGGTTTTTTGAAATCTCTCACAAACAACCTTCAGTAATTCTGATGTCTATGTCCATTTTAGAAGAAGAATAAAGACCATTTTGGAACTTGAGATATTTGTTGAAAATTAATGTCAGCATCTTAATATGGAGGGTTTTTTCCATTGGAAATGAACAAACTATGGTTCCCACAATAGGCCAAAGGGTATCTTTATATAACATGTTAACTTATGCTTATCTTAATATACTCTATTCAATTAACCCAACTTTCTAGTTCACACAACTCAATGAAGAAGACATAAACCCAAGCTGTGCCTGAACATCCTAAGGTACAGTACAGATAATTCATTTGATCCCATGTATTGTGTGAACACAGCTATTATATGATTTGTTCAATTTTGGCTGATTCTGTTGCAGGAACTGTGGCCAATTCAGGCTGGTATAATAAACTATGATTTAATAAGCCTGGTTTAACATTATGTATAAGTCCCAGACCTTCATAGAGCAGCACATCACGCTTTCTTGGTTTTGCTGAGATAATGGAAGCAAAGTAGACTGGAATAATAAACTGGAATAATCTCTCTCCACTCTCACCTATTTCTACTTGGATTTTTGATGAGGAAGTAGAAGAGTCATCTTTGTCAGTTATCCGTGTTTCCATGGCCAATTCATCTGCAGGTAACAGTGGGGGACTGCCCGTGGGGCAACACGGCACAAGCCTTTCCTTGTACAGCAAAAAGAATACTGCAATGGGGACAGGCAGCTAGAAAGCAATAGAAAAGAGAAAGGACAGGTAGCCAAGCAGATCTACGTTGTACTATATCCACTGTATAGGTTGTATGTTAGTTCTTTTACTGAAAGGGACTGATCTGATTTTTTTCCGTCAGGAAACTCTTTGATATTACTTGTGTATCATCTTTTCCCAGCATACACTAAGAGGAAGGGCACAGGTAGCATGATTACATGCAGACAAGCATAGCCTTCCTGCTTTTAAATCAGTGTGTTGGAGCAAAATTTTTTGCAACTGCAGGTTCTGCTGGCAAGAATATTTAAAAAGTTGCCTTTACGAAGTTTCTTTTGCTACATTTTTATAAAGGGGTAAAAAAGGAACAGGTTCCACTAGAACAGTGGTTCTCAACCTTCCTAATGCCGTGACCCCCTCCCCGCCACCGCGACCCCCTCCCCCTCCCCGCGCGTGCGCATTGCCAGGCGAGAAACGATGAGTGACAAAGGGGGCGTGGCACCAAGATAACGGGCTAGTGCGCGCGGCCCTTCCGTCGGCGCCTGCGCATTAGAGGGCTGCCCGTGCGTCGCACCATCCCCGGGTACTCGTATGTGGATGGATAGAGGAGTGGTGTCTCGGTTCCTAAGACCATTGGAAATATGTGTTTTCTGATGGTCTTAGGCGACCCCTGTGAAAGGGTTGTTCGACCCCCAAAGGGGTCGCGACCCACAAGTTGAGAACCGCTGCACTAGAACATATAGATAGCAACACATTTTAAATTGATTTAATTCAATTTGGATGTTGACCAATTCCAAGTAGCTTGGGGCAGCTAACAACATAAGTATTATAAAAATGGCTGAATATAGAACTTTAGTCAAAACAACGCAAAAATAATTACAACCCCCCACCCCTATCCCAAGATAGCTACCTAACTACAAAGAAGACATAAAATATCACAAAGAGGGTAATTCCATCCACCCTATCCTGAGTAAATTGGTCTTTTAAGAATGTCATCAGTGTAGGGACCATACCGATCTCAGGAGGGAACTCATTCCAGAGGATATACTTTCTGATTGCCAAAAGATGACATTATTTAATCAAGGAGACCTGAAGCATGTCCACTCGGTTAGCTGTTACCAGCTGGGCAGATAACAGAGTTTGGTGGTTCCTTGGATAACCAGGCTCCATGCCATGTAAGGTTTATAGGTTACAATCAGCATCTTGAATCACACCTGGAAGCATACTGGCAACCATTACAGCTTGCAAAGCAGAGGTGTCACATAGGTATACTAAGACCTGTCCATCACTGCCTGAGCTGCTGCATCCTGGAGCAGTTGAAGGTTCTGAATAGTATTCAACAGCAACCCCACGTAGAATGTGTAGCGATAGTCAAACCGTGAAGTGACAGGGAGTGAGTAACTGACTGGAGGACTGACTGATCCAGGAAAGGGTGAACTGGTACATGAAATGGAGCTGTGCAAAGGTCCTCTCCTGGTCTTCCACATCTATGGCATAAGATGGGCATATGTGTAGTGCATAAAAATACACCTGAGCTTCAGCTGATCAATAGAGGAGATGCATTACAGCCATTATGAGTAGCATGCTTGGCTCTCCAAATGACAAGCTGTAAAACTCAACCCAAATATAATATTGGATGTGTTTTTCAGAAAACCTTCTCCGATAGGTTCTTTTTCTCACTTAAATTGCATCATGTATTTTAAACTAAATGTACTTCTCTGCCAACTGAAGAAACAAAATGCTGTTTCTCATTCTGCCAGCAGGTGGCAGGCCAGGACCACAGATGCTAGCAATTTTGGTACCCGCAGTGAAAACAGCTTTGCATTCTACATTAACGCTGAGGCTTGTATTTATTGACTGCAACTAAATTTTGCACTCCATCTGGACAGGCATTGTCTAAAGATCAGACATGGATCCAGAAAGAGTTCCTGAGGACACTTCATCACTAGTACTTTGCATTGTTGCATTCATATATATAAAAACAGCTTCCCTTTGTGGCTTTTGCCACAATATAAAATGGTTCTGTTAAATGCACACTGATTTTGCTAAGCCTAGTGAAATATTTTGTGCATTGGCAGAGTAGAAGCTGTATCTGAAAGTAATTAAGTAATGTTAATTGAAGCTATCTTTTTCCTGTCCCATCTGATTGATGGTGACTGCTAGAACATTCATAATTAATGAGTGATTGCTGTAAGATTGTTCCCCCCCCCATCTGTGACTTAAGAGAGCTGTAAATCCACATTTCCTGATTTTTGTTGGCTCACAGAATTATTTCAAGGTATGGAGCATTCTCTCCCTGCCTGCTCCCCTCTCCTCAACTGAATTCATTTAAGAGGTCTCTATTGTTCATAGAACAATAGAAACAAGAACAGCTAGTTCAGCCCCATGGAAGAAAAACATTTTCCTTCAATAGTTAGAATCTTTCCGGAGGTCAGGACCAGTTTGCATTAATGGCAAATTTGCTATGAAAGTGAGAACAGCAAAAACAGATGCATATTTCACAGATCATTTGAACAATGCCAAGCCATAAAATATTGGGCAAACACTCTATGTTACGTGTTGGACTATTCCTATATGATTGGAATAACAATCCACTTGCAGATGGATGCAAGGATGAATGAGAGCAGTGGTTCAGTGTATGTGAGACCTACAAAACTGAGGAAGGCCAGTCCATGTAGCTATTATCTTGGCTGCAACCTTGAAGGAGATTGCCAAGCAAAATTAACATGGCATATAAAATAACTTAGAGCAAGTACCAGATAGCAACAACGATAATCTGAATCATGAATTATATACAAGAACTCATAGCAATCCAAAATCAAATAACTGGAATGGTGTTAATGGCTGTCCCATATTACATATTCCCGGGGGTGGGTTCTAACTTACCTCCCTGCCGGTTCACTTCCTCCCGCGCCGCATGGCCACACCTCATGGGCGCGCGCACGCATGCGTAGTGCCGAAAAATAAAAAAAATCCCCCCCCAAAAAAGCTGAAAACAAGATGGCGACGCATGCGCAGTGCGGGAAACTCAGCTTTTGTGCATGCGCAGAAGAAAAAAAACCTGGAAAAAAATTAAAAAAAAAAAAAAGATGGCGGCACCCACAGACCAGCACCGACCAAACTGGATCCATGACATCACTGTGACATCACCAGCGGGTCACTACCGGTTCGGGCGAACTGGTCTGAACCGGGAGGAACCTACCTCTGCATATTCCCCTTCATTGGTAAAATCAGGCAAATTGTCTTGGTAAAGTGCAGCATTTTGCTAAGCGGGGTCACAACTGGGTCCTTTTTAAGAAGAAGAAATAGCTCACAGGCCTTTTCAAGAAGAAGAAATAGTTCACAGGCACAAAGAATCAGATGTTTGCTTCAAACATGTTAAGTAAATAGCACTGACTTGAGATACTGACTTCAACCCCAAACTTCCCCTGTCCTCAAATTCACAGTTGCTTTTCATTTCTGGTGGACTGATGTGAAGAAATATACATCTTCATCACTGCCATCATAATTCATGTCATAAGCTTCCATCAAATTGGAAAGACCAAGAATTGCCCGTCTTTTCAGTCTGAAGCCAGTACTATTAGAAGTTATGGGAATGACGTATCTTATAAATTATAAGTTCTTGGAGCTGCCAGTTTAAGGAAGCCCTGCTCTAATCTCTGATTCTAATCTCCTTTTGCAGATCAATTACCTGGACCTCAACATTCACAATAATATTCCAACATTACATAAAGCTATTGCGGGAAGGATACATGTAGTCCTTGCTTAATGACCCGTTGCTTAGTGAGTGTTCAAAGTTATAATGAAGCTCCCCAGAATTACTTACGACCCATTTTCGAAGTTCCAATGGCGACACACACATCCTGTAGCCATGTGTGATCGTATTTTGGGCACTTGGCAATCAGTTCTCATTTGCAATCATTTCTATCATCTCCCGGTCACATGACCACAATTTTTGGCAGTTTTTGCTAGTTTCCAGTGTTTACTTCCAATTTCTGGCAAAAAACACCAATTGGAGAAAACAGATTTCGTTTAATGACCGTGGTGTTTTCTTAATGGCCATAGTGTTCACTTATCGACTGTGGCATTTGCTTATGGACCGCTGGAAAAGCAGTTTTAAAATTGGGCATGGTCACATGGTAACCCGCTCATCATGACTTATGAGCATAATTCCTGGCTCACTCATGTTCGTAAGTTGAGGACCATTTGTACATATACAGTAGTAAGGCTCTATACTGTAAATTGGGAATAAATAAATAAACAAGCAAACCCATAGGAAGGAATTACAGTAAGAAACTTGGTGTTCCCATTTCTTTCTTTCCAAGGTATGGTTTTTAATTAAAGTGACTATGAAAATGATATTTGGTTTATTTCCTTATTATTCCACCCCCATGCTGGAAACATCTGACAATAGTGATATTAAGATATTTTTTCACCACACCTCCAAGAATAATGTACTCCTGTTCTTTTTCTCTGATTGTTTTGTAATAACATACCTTTGGTGTCTGCTTATTTACAATCTATGAGGTCAATCTATGAAGACCAAATGCTGAACTCAGTAGGGCTCTGGCCTTTGCAGCAAAACTCTTCTTAGGAGAGAAAAAAAACAGCCTGAGGTCAACCAGAGACTCTCATGAAACGAGAGACTGGAATGAAGATTGCTAGGCCTAGTTTAACACTCTATGCCACATATAAAACTTCCTTATTTAAGTAAAGTGACCAAGTACATTTTTCAACTTTAACATGATACATCCCAATTGAATAGCTCCCAGAGACATTGAGAGGCATTTGTTGCACATTGCAAGTGAAAAGACACAATTGTTTCAAAAACGTAGATGCTGCATTAGTTGTTGTTTCTAGTTGCTTCTGAAAGGTAGCCTTAGGACAGGGGTGTCAAACTCGATTTCATTGAGGGCCGCATCAGGGTTGCGTTTGACCTCGGTGGGCCAGGGTGGGTGTGGCCAGGGTGGGCGTGGCCAGCTCAACGTCACTCCTGTCAGGGGCGCCTGTGGTGGCCCGAGCACTCTGCCAGCGAAAATGGGCTCCCGAGCTCTGTTTTCGGCTGCCACGGCCTCCTGCAACCCTCTGCCAGTGCCCCAACTGGCAGAGGGTTGCAGGCGGCCGTGGCAGCAGAAAATGGAGCTCGGGAGCCCATTTTCACTGGCAGAAGCACCGCGGGCCGGTCCTTCACCTTGACCTCGGTGGGCCAGGGTGGGTGTGGCCAGGGTGGGCGTGGCCAGCTCAACGTCACTCCTGTCAGGGGCGCCTGTGGTGGCCCGAGCACTCTGCCAGCGAAAATGGGCTCCCGAGCTCTGTTTTCGGCTGCCACGGCCTCCTGCAACCCTCTGCCAGTGCCCCAACTGGCAGAGGGTTGCAGGCGGCCGTGGCAGCAGAAAATGGAGCTCGGGAGCCCATTTTCACTGGCAGAAGCACCGCGGGCCGGTCCTTCACTGTTTCCAGGGCGGCCCGTGGGCCAGATCTAAGTACCGGTGGGCCAGATCCGGCCCCCGGGCCTTGAGTTTGACACCCCTGCCTTAGGAGTCTGTTACAAGAATCTAAATAAGAGGGGATTAAGGCAACAGTTGCTATAGTTATATCTTCCTCTCTCAGAAAGATTACTGTAAAGCTACCATACCAGGAAAAGTACTACTTGACTTTGAACAAAAATAAAAAAGAAATCTCTGAATATCTTAAGGGATGGCACTTTTTAAAAGACATAATCTTGTCCTGTCGCTGAATTTGCTCTTCCTACACTCGAGTAAAATTCTTCTACCTCCATCTAAGTATTCTACAAACACAACTGTTCAATTCTCTTCTTCCTCTGAATTTTGCTTATCTTTCACCTTTAATTCTAACAGTTAAATGATGCTGATCAGCCAATTTGGCTTCTACTGCTGGTTTATCTGCCAAGATACATATGGCCAGAGCCAAGACACTTTATTGCAGGATCTCACAATTTGCTTTTAGAGTGACATCGGTAATATGGCTCTGTTGCTTAATAACAAACCATGGTACCGGATTTACCAGCTTACCAGAAGGCGAAACAAACAGTACATTCAGAATCATGAATGTGTTATGTTTCACTAATGCTCTGCCTACAAGGCTAACATCTTTGCACCCATGTAGCATAAATAGAGAATGCAAACAATGGATTCCCTTATTATCCCAGCAGAGATGAACTGAACGTCAACTCCCATCAACCTCCAGACACTATAAATCCAACAAATCTGGAGGAGACTGGGAAAGCTGTTAAATGCCTTCACAGCAGAGAGTCTACTTCAAAGAAGTCTTCCCCCTCCCCTGTGGATGTGGTGGATTGTTGCAACATTCCACATAACAAATAGTAATATCTTATATGACCTACCATGGTCTGAGCTAATTTTTCAAATCAGATCAAATAAATAGTGAACAAATAAGCAGCTTTTGCTTCTCAAACAGCTTGGGTGTTATTACTCCTCTGGCCAGTGAGAAGGGGTACTGACATAAAAACTTCTGTTACTGATAACTAGTTCACCCATCTATCTCGGGGAAATAGTTCTTGATCAACATTTATACACAGTAATATCATTTGACCCATTAAGAAGCTGTGTAATCAACACAAGAAAACTTCCCTATGGTCAGTTTTCAATCAATCATTAGAAGAAAAGGTTTACCTTATCTTGTCAAGATTCTCCCCCCCAGCCTTATTCCACTGCTTTTAAGAAAAATCTGCTGAAGAGGAAATTTTAGCAGATGAAGCTCCATTCCCTTTCCACCCTATCCCATGGAAATTGTCAGGGGACTATTGAAAGAATGTACTGAGGAACAATCAAAAGGCTTTTCAATCTGAAAAGTCTTTGTTTAGTGCCCTACCTCTATAGGAGAACCTGGATCCAATCTATAACATAGTCTAGCACCTTTTCTATTTTCTGTATGTGCAATAGTGTGTTTCTTTAAACTGCAATTCAGAGATTGCACGCTAAACATTTCCCATAGAAGATACCCTGCCCATATTTTCTACCACAGAAAAAATGAAATTTAGGACAAATTGCAGCTAATGCTAGAAGATCACAAAGAAACCAAGGAATAATAATATTTAAGGGTATGATGGGATGGGATGGATGAAGGAGCAGGAATTTGTTCACAGTAACAACCCAACGGGGAAATAAGTATTTAAGTTCACAACAGAGCCCTTCATGTTAAGCTTTCTATTGTGGCAGGGCAATGCAGTCTTCCACCACAGATGGGGAAAGATGGGAAAATTTATAATGTTCCAAATATTGCTACATTTCTCAGCATCCCTCATTATTGCTGGTGCTTGTTAGCAGTGCTGGGTTTTTATCCAAGCTGGATGATGCTTGGTTACAAATGCTTACCCCAAAAGGCAGTGGAGCAGGGAATACTAGATGTTTTCTAGCATTATGTGAACTTTTAGGAAAAGAATCTTTTGGAACTCTTTTGAATTTTATATTCCAAAATTCAAGATCAATTCATCCAATGAACTCAGGCCATATTAATCACTTAATACACAAAAACATTTAAGGCACACATCCAGTGTTAGTATTATTGCTAGAAGATTTGTCACAAATTATCTATCAGAAAAAAGGCCACCTACACAAAGCAATTCAAGGTTAGTGTAGTTAGCGGTTGTCACTATTTTCCACTTCATTCATTTATGTTCTCCTTTACTCAACAAGTAGGTGTGATAGAAATCACATTGTATAAAAACCTTGTCACTTTTTAACAGTGCTACAATTATAATTTTCTTTAACCAAGCTCATTGGGTATCTCCAGGCCAATTTAATAATGCTTTTTGACCATTATTATAGAAGCCCTGGTGGTGCAGTGGTTAAAGTGCAGTACTGCAGGCAAACTCTGCCCAGAGCCTGTAGTTTGATCCTGACCGGGTCAAGGCTGATTCAGTCTTCATCCTTCTGAGGTTGGTAAAATGAGGTGTAAGGCCTCCAAGTTGGCCATCCTTTCTTGTTGACCAACTATTCAAAACAGCTGGATGTGATTTATTGTGTTAAATTATAAGCACTGGATTGCAAAAGTGTTGCTCTGCCAGACTTGCTGCCCCCACTAATTTCTCAGTATTTGGTCTTTCGTCTTTGAATCCTGAAACATCTGTAGCATTTCTCTGATTTAAAAAAAATACATAAACCACACATTTTATATTTATTTTGTGCCTATGTGTAAGTATCATCCAATGCAGGTGTCCCTCATACCAATCCCACATACTTTCTTACACCTTACAGAATTTCAGACTGAATTCTCACACCCTGCCCACTCTATCACCAAATTGTTTAATCTGAAAAAAAAACAACCCCACTTTCCCTTTTGATAAAGAATATTCATTTCTTATGTTCTACCAGCTCCATATGTTTTGCTCATCTACATCATATTTGGCATGTAAAGTAGATTAGTCTTATATTTCCCAAGAGAGACAGAAAATAGAAGCTCCACCACCCACCCAAGTGCTGGAAAACCTTGCAGAGGCTGTGAAGTGTTAAAAATTGTGCAAGCACATTGCAGATTTAAGATCTGCATTACCAAAGCAGAGAATCATAACAAGCTATTCCTTCCAGTAACAGCTCTTATGAGAACGTCACCCAGGAGAAGTTAGAGTTTTTAAACTAATAGGTATTTTTTTTACTTCTTTTAAAACTAAGAAGCCAACAAGTACATTAAAAAAAAAAGAAAGAAATAGCTTTTCTCAACATAAGGCCTCTTCAACTCAATGATGCCCATGACATTCAGATGTCAACCTCACTATGTGTACAGCCCAGATTTTGGCCCTCAAGTGGTCTCCCCCCCCCCCAGGAACTCTGCTGAGTCACATTGTTTAGTTTCCTATTCTCAGGAAGCAGGAACAGCAGAGAAACTGGCAGACAGAAAAATCAGTCAGCTACAAGTGAAAATTAGAAAGGATTTTTGTCCATATTTGTTGTCTACAACTTGTCTTTCCTCATTTAGCAAAATGGCAGCAGTTTCCCAAATCTCATTCTAAATACTGGTTTAGAATACAGGTAGTCCTCGACTTACAACAGTTCATTTAGTGACTGTTCGAAGTTACAATGGCTCTGAAAAAAGGGCCTTATCACCGTTTTTCACATTTACGACCATTGCAGTATCCCCACAGTCACATGATCAAAATTCAGTTGCTTGGCAACTGGTTCATATTTATGGCGGTTGCAGTGTCCCAGGATCATGGGATCACCTTTTGCGACCTTCTGACAAAGAAAGTCAATGGGGAAGCCAGATTCACTTAACAACCTTGTTACTAACTTAATAACTGTATTGATTCACTTAATAACTGTGGCAAGAAAGGCAAAACTCACTTAAGAAATGTCTCAGTTAACAGAAATTTTGGGCTCAATTATTGTCGTAAGTCGAGGACTACCTGTATAACAATTTTCCAAGCATATAACATGATGAGATTATAACCTACTCATACCTGTATATGAAACTCATAATAGGAAGACTACAACAGTGTGATTTGCCCTTCCTTTAAATTCCCATTTTCGCCAAAAGTCTTTGCTGTACCTAACGAAAAAGACTTATAACAATTTGGGACAATATTCTAATAAATTTTGGAAATGACTCAATATAGAAAGAATGTTTTATCACATCTGGCAGACATGTTTAAAAAACCCAAATTATTGGAAAGATATACATAATACAATGCTGAAAAAACTCTGGGATTTAAATCTGAAATGAAGCCACAACTTTTCTTATGAGGTATAATCTTAGAAAACAATCACCATGATTTAATGAAATATATGCTTACAGCAGTGGTGAAATCCAATTTTTTTACTACCGGTTCTGTGGGCGTGGCATGGTGGGCATGGTGTGGCTTGGTGGGCGTGGCTTGGTGGGCGTGGCAGGGGAAGGATACTGCAAAATCTCCATTCCCACCCCACTCCTGGGGGAAGGATATTGCAAAATCTCCATTGCCACCCCACTCTGGGGCCAGCCAGAGGTGGTATTTGCCGGTTCTCCGAACTACTCAAAATTTCCGCTACCGGTTCTCCAGAACCTGTCAGAACCTGCTGGATTTCACCCCTGGCTTACAGCAGCAAGAATAAATCTTGCCCCACACAGGAAGACGCATACAACTCCAACAATATTTGACTGGAAACTTAAATTTGGAGAATATGAAGTAATGGCAAAACTAACAGTGTATAAAATTGAGGTTTAACCAAATTTAGGCAGGAATGATTTCCCTGTATGCAATATATTTCACAGCATGGCAAATATAAGCCCTTACAATCTGGCTTCCCAGAGAACCTACTGTAAATGTTTACAAGCACCGTAAATCAGCAGATGAAGAAAAAGGGAAAAGTTAGAAATTCAACAGTTGTTTTCCTTTTTCTTTTTTCGGTATTTTAATTGCTTATCTATTCTCTCTCTTTAGTAATATTTAAAACTATTAAGTAACAATACGATGACTTCAACAGCAAGTAGTCAGCTCAAGAATGAAAGTTTTACTGTACAACAAATATTTTGATGCAATCAGCAGCAGTTTTCTTTTTCTAATGTTATATTCAGTTTTGGTTGAAAAAGTCAAATAATGTTATCTTTCCAAAACTGTCATCCTAAATTGTAATTAATATTGATAGAATATTCATTTTACTTTATTTTCACACTCTCGGTTATCTAAATAATGGAGTATCAATCCTTAATTAATACTGCATAAGTATAATTGTACTGAAACAATACAATGCATTAAGAATTGCAAAACATATTAATAAAAGTTATCACCCCGCTCCCGCAAAACCCCCCCAATTTGGGACAATATCAAAAGCCCCACTATCTTAATTGTTGAAGTTTAACATGTGTGTTGCCATAATAGCAATGTCTGTGGTCATTTCAATTTTCCTCTTTTACATTTATTTATACAACACAACACCAATCTTCCAAATGGCCTCCTTGTCACCTCCAAGTTGCCAATGAAGGCACCCTCTTATGGCCTGTAACCAGGGCAGACTACCTCCACTGCTTTGCCTTTGGCATGCCACTCAAATTCTCAATAGTACACCAAATTTAGAGTAAGTCTCCATGAACTGAGTGGTATTCACTATATGATGCAAACATGAACGTTCATTAAGGTTGGTAAAAATAAAAGGAATACCCACATAAAAGATAGGGGGCTGCAAGATAACATATAACTTCAGGCTGTTCTAACAACCTGTTCTAACAGTTGTAACAAGCTCAAGGCTGAGTGGAGATTGAAATCAGCAAATGCCCTTTCAAAATGGTACTGATCATGAAAAACATCAGTCATTAACTAGTCCTCCTACTTCCAGACTTTCTTTCTTGAAATGTGGAATTTTATTAACAAGGGAAAATAGGAAAAGTGAGAATTAATCTAATTGGATACTGTAAAAGAGGAAGAAAAGGCAGCGCCTGTTTCAGAAAGGACTGGGGAGGATTATGAATTTATTTCCTGGATTAGGAAGATTTAGATATCAGGCAAAATATGCTTCTTCTGTAGCAAACCATTTAGGCAATCTATTCTTTGTGAATCTGATAATTTTGACAGAGGCAGAACAGTCTATTGAATGTTGCGTTTATGTTCATGGCCTCTCGAAATGCGATATAAATCTCTAAAATAAAGCTTTGGATTTCTCTGTGCCCCATAGTTCATATGACTGTCATATTTGGAGAAAGGATGATGGCGGAAACATTTTGAGAAGACTGATCTGTCAGAAAGTCAAAACAAATTGCAACCTGGAATCAAAAGCTTCTACTTACATTACTCTGAAGATGTGTATGAACATTATACGTGGAACAATTGACTATGAAGGTGGTCATACTTACGTTGATCAGAGCCATAATCCAGAAAGCATAAGACACTCTGGTCACTACCAGTCCTTTTATGGGTAGGTCATAATGTGTCAGGTTCCCAGGATGATGTGGGACCAATGACTTCCGGATGTGAGGGAGGTTGCTGCTACCACTGGCCGTGCCATTTGCCAGGATGCAATTGGTGTCTGATAGAAAAGGATCAGCTATCAGAGGGCTTAGCAGGGCACCAAAGCCCACAAAAAAATGAAGGGCCTACAGAGAATGACAAAAGAGAAAAGCTGGCTAATTGCTCTGAGTTTGTGATATCCAACATTGCCAACAACAAATCTGGCCAGATGAAATGAATAGGGTTCAGAATGAATTAATAGTTTGTCGCTAAATTCATCTGAGTTCTAGAGACAGGTTGTACAAGGCTGTGTGCAGAGTTAACTCTGCAATAAACTTCATATGCTACCCAAGTGCTCTTGACATTTTGCTCCTCCTATGCGGGAGACTAGAACTATAGACATCTCCTATTACCATAGAAGAACCAGAGGATAAGCCAGCACAATTACGATGCTGACCTCAGATGTGACACAAATCAATATCGTAACTCTGTTCAATATAACATGCTAAACCATATTATGGTTTGGTTTATTATATCATCTAAACTACATAATTGCTTAAGATTGTGATGGAGTAGGAATAATTTAATCTCAGTTTATAGCTGTGGCTTGCTATAGATTAGCTTGCTTTAACCATAGCTGGAGTGTTACCCAAGATAGGATTAATGGCTAGTTTATGGCTAAGCAAAGACTAATCCTCCATGAAAATGTTGTAACATGCATCTATCTTTTGGTACCAGAAGATGAGATTGCGGTGAGATGGTTACTATAGAATGATTGTTTCCCCAGCCACAGATACGTTTTAACAGCTTCATATGTAACATTAACATGGTTTGAATGGGGTGTGCAAGAAAGAGGGAAGTATCTATTTTAGTAAATGGGAACATGATAAGAACTCTAAAATATACAAAACTGGCAAAAATATACAGAAATGCGTATACAAAACTGGCAAAAAAGCCATGGTGGCGCAATGTTGGAATGCAGTATTACAGGCTAATTCTACTCACTGCCAGGAGTTTGATTGTGACCGACTTAAGGTTGATTCAGCCTTCCATCCTTCTAAGGTTGGTAAAATGAGGACCCATATTGTTGGGGACAATATGATGACTCTGTAAACCGCTTAGAGAGTGTTGCAAAGTACTATGAAGTGGTATGTAAGTCTTAAGTGCTATTGTTATTGCTAAAATGTATCCACAGATTAACTTTTATTGATAAAGGATTGTACATTCATTATTCTAACACAATGTACCGGTAGTACTTACATCTTGTCTTACTTATTCAGAAACAAGCTATAAATTGATGCACTCAATTCTATTGCTCTAGAGGCTCATGGTCTGAATGCCAGATCAACATTGAAATGACTGCATTCATTCATTATGTGCAGTATTCCCTAGTGCTATATCATGCTTCTGTTTGGAGCCAACATGCCTTTACTTCTAGTTTTGCATCCAAGTGTTAATCTGGGGAGAAGGACTGTATAGGGCACATATCTTCTTGCTTGGACTAAACTAAAGTATATATAAAATGGAGGTAAGGCGTCCCTGTGGATTTTACTCTGCTAATGGTTGCCGACTATAGGGGGCAGTGTTCATCTCCATTTCAAGGCCATTGACCCAGTGCTGTCCGAAGAGATTTCTGCAGTCACGTGGCCAGCATGATGTCACAGAGCACTGTTACTTTCCCACCAAAGTGGTACCTATTTACCTCTTGCATTTGCATGCTTTTATCTCGCAATAGAAACTGAAAGGAAATGAAAATATTATGGTATATTCCAAAATGCAACATGGAGGGTGCAGAAAAGAAAATATACAGGTATTTGGGACACAAGAGAAAGCCAGAGATGCCCAGATGCAGCAGCATTTAACATTTCTAAACACAGATTTTGCTCTAACTGCTCTAATATAATATTTAGGAAAATCCTGTCGTTTTGAAAGCACCAAGAAGGTTGAGGCTTCCCTTCCATGTTGCACTGATTTTGACTCTGAAGAAAATAAACCATCCAATCTCAGTACAAAATGAAATTTTTCTTCCTTCTCCCTAGCATAAAAATAAAGAAGGGACTCAGGTTACATATCTTCATATTTCTCCACCAGAGGAAAACATTCCTCATCATGGCAACGGAGCCTTGAACAGTTATGAACCAATGGAGAAGTAGGGGAATACAAGCACACAAACAGGGGTGCAAAATTAGGCCCAGCATCCACCAGTCTCCTTCTCACCTGCAGGAAGACCGCTGAATCCTTCTGATAAATCTTCACCAGCTGCATATTGGAAAGTGTGTCGATACAACCCATGGCCAGCCCAGCCACAGCCATGACCACCGCAAGAACCACCACATTGTGACAGACAGGGATGATGGCAAAAACCAAAGAAATAGCAAGGGATGAAGCAAAGAGAGCGAGCAGAGACTGTGCCAATCTGGAAAAGAAAAGGCACAAGTTATTTATGTTGCTGTATCATAGGCCAGTCATTCCAAGCACTACTGTAAGGACTGTAATGGTTTTGTTCAGGTTTTCTGATATAGGATATTTGACTCAACATAGTATTAACTTAACCGTTGCAGCTCCCACCTTCTGGAACCGCACCCTTCAGAGTATGGTGCCCTCTCTCCTGGGGTAGTGAAAAGCCCTCAAAACCTGGCTTTAGTGCTAGGGCTATTTTGTTGTGAGGTCCCTATTGTGATTCTTTGTTATTATGCAGGTTATTTTACTTATTTTAATCCAGGCTGTCTATGCTGTGGGATCTTTTTTAACTGGTTTTTAAATACTTTTTTGGATTTTGTTAAGATGCCATGAATCTACCAGAGTTGTTGGTTATAATAAATTTAAATAAATGAATAGAAATATAAATAAAATAATATGGTCACTATAGTAATGAGATGCATTGGAAGCCAGTGATTTTTAAGAGAGATTTTTAAAAGAGACTTTCCCAACCCATGATATATATTGTGCTGGATTATAATTTTTTTTGTCATTCCCAGCCATTTTGCTATGCTATTTTCTCAATAGGAGCAGACTAAGATGACTATAATGAGGATTGCTACGGTAGATCTGTTTCCACTTCCTGCATTTTTACTATTCAAAGTGGGTATGTTTAACTTCCCCTACTTGTTCATCGGTAGAATTACTGTATGTCTAGCTTTAATTGACTAATGCTTATTATGAATCTGACACGACAGTGCCACATAATGTAATTGATATCCTGATGTATATGGAAAATAAACCCTTCCCACCAAATTTCAAACATGGTAAACAATACATCAAATAGGATAGATTTCATTCTAGAAAGATCATAATAAGATAGGACAATCTACAGATCAGTTACATGGAACCTCTTATAAATAACTGATTCTGAAAGGACTTGCATTATATCCAGCTAGGCTCCAAATTGGAGCTTGGTATTGATTTACACAGGAATGAAAAATACATATAAAAATAGGAGCAGCAAGCAAAAAACAACAACTGCTAAGTGCTAGTGATGTGTCAGCAACAGGCTCAGAGCTACAAAAGCAATACCTCTGGGATACAAAAAGAGCTCGTTGGGGAATAAATATGCAGATGCTAACAACTAGGAATGGGCAGTGTGCCAAAACTGGAATGCTACACATGAGCCTTGTCGAAGGAGAACAGCTACCTTCTACACTCAACTGGCCTAAGAACACAATGAGAAGTTAAACATTAATTGCCAAGTTCTTTAGGACAACATCAACAGCTATATTGTGGAGGAGCAGGTAAAATTTAAAATAACATCCTCTAATCCAGATTTCTCAACCACAGCAACTTTAAAATGTGTGGACTTCACCTCCCAGAATTCCCCCAACCAGCATGTGGGTTGATGTCGACACATCTTATATCACTGCAACAATCTCCCGGGGAAAACAGAGGAATAGTTTGTTCATTATTGTGCCCAGAATTCAACTCTCTATTTCTCTTAAGAGTCTACTTTTGAGTTCCAATTGGGAACTTCAGAAGCTCTTTAGGATTGCAAGATTTACTTAATACAGATCAATATTCTCTAGAGGCCTTGGGATCACAAAGAAGCCATGGACAACATTCATACAAACCCCTTTCCTCTTTATTTAATTATCTGATTTAGTGGTTTCTATGGATTGGATACTCAAATACACTAACTGACCAAATGATCTGAACTCATACAACATACTGACATATCTGTACTAAGTCATCCCCCAATCCCCCTCCCCCAACAGACCTAATCAAGTTTAAAACTAAACATTAGACCACCAAAGAGTTAAAAGTAATTATTCGACCAAGCAAGGAGCTCTGGACTGGATTTGCTTTTAACCTACTGAAGTTCATTTCCTAAATTAGGATGGTGGGATTGGCTATGGGAAGACAAAAGGGCATGTGAGATTAAGGGATAAAGAAAGGAAGGAATGCAAGGAAAGGGGAGGAGCAATCAATCTATTATGATAGTTTTGCTTTTGTTTAGAGAGATAAATTTGTTACTAGTGTATTCAGCACAAAGTGAAAAGATTTAGCAACATATATTATATGGGAAAGAAGTTAACTTCAAGAAAGTTAACAAAACAGGACATATAGAAAAATATTTTGATAAACAATATCTTGCAGCAGTAACAAATTATTTAGAGGGGTTGAAATTCTATTTAAAGCTAATATAATTTTAAAGTAAGGAAAACACCAGGGAGTTTTATTTTTGTTAAAGAGAAATTGGACAATAAACTGCTCACATTTGCTTCCATATGTGTTGAATTAGAAGCAGATCAACTTCTACAGAAGCTAGTGAAACAGTTATTAAGAGCTGTTATGGAGAGTCTGATATGGAGGCAACCTGAATATAATTTTTATTTATTTATTGTATTAATCAAATATACCGTATATAGCTGCCGATCTCACCACAGGAGACTATTATGCTGGTATTAAGGAGAAAATAGAAACAGTAAAAATTAAGTAAAATAATTTCTTATATCAATCATTGTTGAAAATTATGCAAACAAAATGACAAAAACATGGATTAATCCCTAATCAAATTTAAATCATATTACTCAAACAGATATAAGTCCTTCTTAAAAATATACTACATAGTGTATATAGGGTATCTAAATTTTACTAACTCAAATTAAGCCAAACCTAATCACTCAGAAACATATAATTGAGAATTCGTTATTTTACTGAGATAGGCAAGATTTTATGTTTCATAAATGACAAAATGAATACAAGTAGTCCTTGCTTAATGATGACAAGTAGGATTGGCAATTCTGTTGCTAAGCAATGCAGTAATAAAGTATGCCATCAAATGATCATTCCATCTTAGGAGAGCAGTTATGGCAGTCCCAGCTGCTGTCATTAGATGAACCTCATGCGGTCACAGAGTCTACTACGGTCACATGTTGACCATTTATGATCTCCTGCCAGCTTCCTCATTGACTTTCCTTTTTGGAAGCTAGCAGTGAAGGTTGCAAAGAGCAATCATGTGACTTTGGGATACTGTAACCATTGTCGTTGTTGAGCATCTGAATTGCAATTACATTCTGGGGATACTGCAATGGCCACAACTTATCATAAGACCATAGACCCTAATTCAATGCTGTTGTAACTTCAAACCATCACTTAATGAGAGTCCTATCCTAAGCCAACATCACACAAATTCACGAAAGCATGTGTTTGTTCTCTTCACTAAATTAGGCTTGCAAATACATACATTTGCAGTATAGAGACAAGTTGCCTCCAAAAGTTCAGCAAGCCTGGCTTACAAGTTTTCTAAATCAAAGCGGCAGGCAGAACAACAGTCAGGTGGAGTCCAAGGGTCACAGCTTGTAGCAGATTCATTGGCTGGTCCAGGTTCAAAATCTGGATTGCAAGGTTCACAAGTCAAGTCAATGGAGTGAGAATTAATGGACAGTTGTTGTTAATGGAGAGCTTTGTGCTTGCTGCTCCATTTTAACAGAAACAGCCCTGGTGTAGCTTATTTAGCGGGGCGAGACTTCTTCTGCTGAACAATTTCACAGAGCGCCTTTGTTCCAATCTCTTTGTAGTCCACCGAACACTTGCAGTAACCCCACACCCTCATCTTCAAAGAGGGACAGCAATTGTGACTGCTGGTTGCTGTTTTGTTCCACCACTTCTGCCTGCTCAGATGGCAGTCCATCTGGTAGCACTGGAGTGGACTGTTCCTCATCTGTCAGCACTTTTGAAGCTGGGTTCGGCACTTGCTACTCATTATTGGTCCCCTCCTCTGACTCCAAATCTGAGTATACCATGACAATAAGTAATCGTTTCACCAGGACTACCTGTAACCTTCAGGTTGTGTGGAAGATGTACTTGCAGAGAAACTGAGAAAAAACAAGGTTTGGCTTATACGTGGCTGGATTTATCCACAAGTATATACAGTAATGCTTTTTTTAAAAAACCTGTATTTCCTCTATGTACTCACATATAAGCCCATACATGGATAAGCCAACCCTTAAATATTTGACCAAAATACCATGAAAAAATGTGGATTGATTTATCTGCAGGTGGCACATTTTTCACATAGTTTGGTTAACAATTTGAGGATCAGCTTATGCACAGATGGCCTTATATGCAAGTATATCCGGTAACGTTAGCTTTTTGTGAGATCGGCGACTATATCAATTAGGTAAATAAGTATGGTAAGTGGTCTGATATAGTAAGATTGTTTATTATAGAAACTTCAGTGTAATGAAGCATAAAGAAACTTTTGCAATCACAATTTAAAAATAAAACTAATCAAGCTCAGCGTATTATGTGAACACAAGGACTAGGTTTCTATCTAAAAAGGTTACATCATGGCAATTGGACCAAAGTTTATTAAAACGGAGATGTTTTAGTAACTTCTTCAGTCAAAATGAAAATTTTGGGTAGGCAGAGAGTCGTTGGAATAAACCAACTCTTGCTATACGGACTGCAGGGGGTTTCTCCCCAAAATGAAAAGCAACATATAAATGAAGACTCAATCATCCAGACCAAAAGTATCTAAAAAGATTAAATCATAGCAACTGGACTGAAGTTTTCTAGATTTCTAATTTACATTGTTAAATATGTTATGCAAAGGGGTCATACTCTTCCTGCACTACAGGAGGACTATATCCTGGTGGAACATTCAGGTTTTCAATGCAGACCATCCCATGTTCAATCCTGGGGCCAAGAAAGACCTTTGCTTTAAACCCTAGCATTGCTACTATATAATATCATCAAAATTTAATTACGTGAAACTGATAGCCAAATTCAGTCTAAGGCAAATTCCTAACTACATAAAAAAATAGGTGGTAAAGAAAAACTTAATCTGTTGGTTAATGTTTTCAACCTTTATCCAAATAAAATGACCCAATAACTTCAAAGAAGGAACTAGTCAGAATTACAAGCAACTACCCAGATACGGACGAGTAACCAAGAGTCACTGTACACAGGGATCTGCATTGCATACCCTAATCATTGGAGAGGGTACAATATTTCACTGACACTTCCAGTATGACTTTGAATTACACCTAAGAGAGACACAGGACAATGAACATTTTCACACATGCCACAAAATCAACTTCACCAGCCTGTGCTGTAAGGATAAAGCATGTACTACAAATTGAAACGTAAATTTGATTTTCTGGTAAAAGAACTTCCTAACCGACACATAAATAGCACAAATGGTCTTCAAAATGCTTTCAAGCATAGGTCCGGAAATGGTTGCTAAGAATACTGTGGGCTGCAAGAAAAACCCATCAATCAATCCTGGAACAAATAATGACTTGCTACTCCCTTGAGAAGATGATGATATGCAAGCAGGCCTGTGATGCAAATCAATGTCAGAAAAAAAATATTACTGTTTTGTAAGTATGGGAGAAGTAAAAGAAGGGAAACTGATAAGTAGATTGATGGTATCAAAGAATTACAGAACTGCCTTTGTTAGAGCTACAAGTTCATACTATAAATAGGTTGAGATAGTATTTGTCCAGTCACAAGGAATTGTCCTAAATAATTCCTAAGGTGGAATTCCCATAAGAGGAAGGTAGGTAACTCTTCTAAATATATTTTTTTAAATGAATAAAACAATATGATTCATTCTAATTGTAACCTTCACATTTAAATGTAAGAGCCGAGGTGGCGCAGTGGTTAGAGTGCAGCACTGCAGGCTACTTCAGCTGACTGCTAGCTGCAGTTCGGTGGTTCAAATCTCACCGGCTCAAGGTTGACTCAGCCTTCCATCCTTCTGAGGTGGGTAAAATGAGGACCCAGATTGTTGGGGGCAATATGCTAACTCTGTAAACCGCTTAGAGAGGGCTGTAAAGCACTATGAAGCGGTATATAAGTCTAACTGCTATTGCTATTGCTAAATGTATTATCTTTTGGACAATAGATGTGTGGGAGAAACAAGACTATCTCGCTTGCTTGCTTGTCAGAAGCATGCGGTTGGCACCTCGGAAACTGAGCCTTGAAACTGACAGGCCTTAGGTCTTCCCTAAAAGGATTCTTCCACAGTCAGTATCAGCCATGTTAACAACACTCATATATTCTGAAATAATCTTCCAGACAGCTGAACAAAAATTTTTACTTTCATAAATAGATTAAAATCTAAACCTTTTCAAAGTCCTGCACAAAAGTATGCTTTGAAATTTAGAAAGGAACACAAAGTTATTAAATAACTGTAATAACTCTAAAGCACCCTGGGTGGATTCAACAACTGCTCCATCTTTTTTAGACAGTGTAGGATCCAACAGTGAGAAAAAATGTGAACTAGTTTTTAATAAAAGAAAAGCCTAAAGTGTGAAATGGGGAAAGGCTGAAGCTGGAAGGAGCATTTAAGAGGAAAGAGAACTACAGATAGATATAGAATGGCAATGACACAAACACTGTATTACATATTGTGCTAAATCAGTGTTTTTCCAACTTACCAATTTGAAGATGTGTAGACTTCTACTCCCAGAATTTCCTAGCCACCAAAGGACACACACACTAGTGACGCAGAGCTATTTTGATCTGAGGACCACATTTATTATTTAGTGCTTGCATTGTATGTATATGTGAATTTATTTTAAAATGGGGGGTACAGATAAATAATAACCAGAGCAACAGGACCAATATATTTAAAGAGACGTGAGTATTTTCAGGATTTCCTTATCCAGGAATCTCTCTATTCAGTGGCTGGATTCATATATAGGTAGTCCAAAACTTACAACAGCAATTGAGATCGGAATTTCCATCACTAAGTCATAAAGCAGGAATGCAGTTTGGTGAGGCAATCACAGGTGCCATTGTTAACCAAATCCAACGGTCATTAGGTGAAGAAACAAGCAAATCAATGGGAAAGCTGGCAGGAAGTAGCAAGTCCCAGGTGGCTCGCAAGAAGGGAAGTGGCTGCTGCCAGGTGAGAGAGGCATGAGGGGGTCCATAAAAGTGTAAGGGATGCACATCAGGATTTGGGAGAGGCATGCGGGTGTGTGTGAGGAGGAGGTGTGGTTAGGGCTGAGGAAGGTGTGCGAGGGTCCGAGGAAGTGCAGTGAAGGTTTGTGAGGGTACCCAAAGGTACGAGCAAGCCATGGTGAGGATTGGGGTGTTATTTGGGGTTGCTCCCTTCTCACGATTGGGGCACAAAAGGGTTTGTGTCAGGGAGGGCATAGAAGGTTGTGATGGAGGCAAGGTGAGAGTTGGAGAGGGTGAACAGCAGTGGTGGGATTCAAATTTTTTTACTACCGGTTCTGTGGGCGTGGCTTGGTGGGCGTGGCGTGCTTTGTGGGCGTGGCTTTGTGGACGTGGCAGGGGAAGGATACTGCAAAATCTCCATTCCCTCCCCACTCCAGGGGAAGTTACTGCAAAATCCCCATTTCCTCCCAATCAGCTGGGACTCGGGAAGCAGAGAATAGATGCCAGTCAGAGGTGGTACTTACTGGTTCTCCAAACTACTCAAAATTTCCGCTACCGGTTCTCCAGAACTGGTCAGAACCTGCTGAAACCCACCTCTGGTGCACAGCATGAGTGGCCAGCACAGCACGAGCACAATGAGGCTGAGGGAGACTTATCCCAGCCACTTGCGACCTTCCCTGCCGGGTTCCCCATTGAGTTTCTAAGGAAGCTGCTAGGGAAGGTCACGCATGGCAATCATGTGACTGAAGGACACTGCAATCACCATAAGTAGGAACTGGTTGCCAACTACCTGGATTCCAATCTTGTGATCATGGGTGTGCTAGGACGGCTGGAACTCCCAAGAACCGGTCATAACCACAATTTGTTCAGTGCCATGGTAACTTTGAATGGTCCGAATGGTCAAGACTACCTGTATTGTATTTAGCCATGCTTTAATGGTTATAATAAAATGTGGTTTGTTAATTAAGCTGCATGGAAGAGGCAGTCATTCAGCTGACAAACATAAAACACAGCTATATCGCCCTAGACTTAGTGTATCATATAGATATTTTTCAAAGGGAAATTTAAGAAAACTTACAAATGATTAAACTATTGCACTAAATTTCCCCACAAACCCGATTTTCTTTAAGAGTTTATAAAATAGAATAGAGCTGCCCATGGAGAAACAAATGACAAATAAGTAAGCAGGAGATAGCTATAACCAGATAGCTATACCCACATACTGTAGCTAACAAAAGATGGGTTAAATAGAAGGGTAGAGAATACAAGATGCTATAGCAAGGCCTTTGTGTAGAACACCTGAGAATGTGCAATATATTAAGACTGATTGAGGGGTCCTCAGTGTTCTCTGAATTTGGGTAACAAAACTTCTGCAAGAAAACAACCAAACTAGGTAACATCATCAGTGGTAGCACTTTAGCATTGATGATATTACCTAGTTTGGGTAATGAAATATCTGCAAGAAAACAACCAAATTCAGAGAGTACCAGAGACCCCACATTTCAATCCTGAGCTACAAATATTCTCCTTTATTGATTGGTATGCCAGAACACCTGATTACTCTTCCAAAGTGGGTTTTTTTTTAACATATAACAAGTAAACTTACTATAACAAAAAAATACTGCAAGAACTGAGTTTGGAGAAACACAGGGAAAAGGGTGAGATTAGCATACTTGTTATCCCCATCCCTTTTTATGTTCAACGAATCTGTTCATATAAATAGCAAGATTGGAAAGGTGATGTCCTGAATGAAAATATGAAGCTGAAAGCTAATGAAAGGGGAAAAAAAAAAGGAATGTGAAAAGTCCAGATTCCTGCTAATCATCAAGACAAACTTAATATCAATCAACTTGATTAGTAAACTTAAAACGGGTGGCAAAAAAGGAAAGGTGATAAATAGTTTTGTTTGCTTAGGCTCAAGAAAAGATACATTATTGATTAAAGAGGAGATTAATCTCATAGTGACAAGGTTAAGCAAGATCAGAACAGTTAAACCAACGGTCTTTCCATAGGACCTATGACAAGAAAGAGTGAGAGAAAGAAGATAGACATCTTCAAATTAGGGCTCAGTAGGTAGCGACTGAAAATATCATGCAACAAAAACCAGTCAGTCACAATAAGAAATTATTTACTTCTCTGTTTAGATGACTAGACAGAATCAAGAAATTACAGCGCATTCTTGGAAGAGCTATGCATTTGTCCATGCATGTGCCAAGAATCAAGTCTTGCTGGAATCGATCAAAGGTACAATATCTGAGTTCCCAGGTAAATATTAAGACATAAATCATGGTTTAAAATCCAATAGTTTTGAAAGTTCATCAATATATGAAGTGAAAAACAAATCATATTGTGGTTTAGAGAAATGTGTGGCCTGTATGTTTCTTCTGATTGTAAATTCTGACCATAAAATTGGCAATAGTCAGCATAATAAAAATATTTCCCTAATGTCACTCTCAACTTTCAACCTCAGAATTGTTAATAAGGCATTAGCCCATTAACAAAAACTTTTGTTTCCTTGTTTGATTAAAAAAAAGACAAAAAATGAGCCTATCATATACTTCTTTATAAGTTCAACAAAAAGAATTAAGGACTTGTAATACAGAAAGCAATGTGTACTGAAATCTATGAATGTGCTTAATCATAAAAGAGTGCTACACTAAATATAATAGACAGAGTGAGTTTAAAAGCATTATGCCTTGCTTTTAGGAAAAAAATTCTTCAGAAAAACAAAATGGATATACAGTACTGCCAACTCTTGTGATATGTCTCATCATCTTTGATTATCTCTCCCCCCCCACTGCATCTCTAGCACACATTTAGAGACTTATGAATTTAAGATGAGTTTCTTTCATATTCTTTTGAGATCTCATATCCTCCAAGAGAAGTATAAATTCTGAACCCCTGATGGGTCAAAACAAGGATGCCAATAAAAATAATGGAATCTTTTTGGATGATCTAAGCATCACATGTAGTGCAAGACAAAATCTTCATGATAGGAGACTGATATTTTGTGAGCACTGGGGTCTGCAGCTGTTAGGGTGTGTCTTCCAGCAGGAAATCTCCAGTAAGGGGTAATTGCATTTCTCTTTCCAAATATAGTAATAAGAAGATTTTCCTCTAAACCCAAGAATGTAAGGATGTTCATTTGCAGTAGTTTAAATAACGGACTGATCCTTTCTGAGGCCACCACTTCGGAGTAGATTTTAGCATAAATTGACTTGATTTGCAAATCTGCTTGGGAGGAGGATCTAAAGTCTCAATATTCTTTGCTTGTACCAAAAAAGGAGAATATTTGTAGCTCAGGATTGAACTGTCGGGGCCTTGGTGAACTGAGGTGGCGCAGTGGTTAGAGTGCAGTACTGCAGGCTACTTCAGCTGACTGCTAGCTGCAGTTCGGCTGTTCAAATCTCACCGGCTCAAGGTTGACTCAGCCTTCCATCCTTCCGAGGTGGGTAAAATGAGGACCCAGATTGTTGGGGGCAATATGCTGACTCTGTGAACCGCTTAGAGAGGGCTGTAAAGCACTGTGAAGCGGTATATAAGTCTAAGTGCTATTGCTATTGCTATTGGTGCTCTCTGAGCTTGGTTGTGTTTTGCAGACAGTTTCATTACTCAAACTAGGTAACATGATCAGTGCTAGTAAGGAGTGGGGTTTGCTCTCAATTTATATTCTAGTGGCTTGTTCTGTCAGTGAGACTTAAGTTGGAGGTTGTTTTGTTGGGCTGTTTAGTGTTAATTGGTTTGCCAGTTTCTTGATTGGGGCAATAGCAATAGCAATAGCACTTAGACTTATATACCGCTTCATAGTGCTTTACAGCCCTCTCTAAGCGGTTTACAGAGTCAGCATATTGCCCACAACAATCTGGGTCCTCATTTTACCCACCTCGGAAGGATGGAAGGCTGAGTCAACCTTGAGCCTGGTGAGATTCGATCTGCCAAACTGCTGGCAGCCGGTGATCAGCAGAAGTAGCATGCAGTACTGCACCCTAACCACTGCGCCACTGCGGCTCATTGTTTATTACTTGATTGTTGGTCTGATAGTAATCTTGGTGTTAATCTATGCTCATCTGGATGTTGAGTGGGAAGGACTTTTTTTTCCCTTTTTATCTCTTTTGCACAGTATGTAGATGTTATTTATGTCTATGTGTCTATTGATGGCCAATTTGTTAGAGAGCCAGGCTTCCAGGAATTATCTCATGTTTTTGGACTTGGCTTGGTCTAGGATGGTCACAGTTTCCCAGTTGAAACTATGATTAAGTCTGTCCATAGGTTGTGAAATTAAAGAATTTTTATCAGATCTTCTGACTGCTAATTGGTGTTCATGGATGCTTTCTGTTAGTCTTCAGTGTGTTTGTGCTAAGTATTGACTGTTGCAGTTTTTACACTGTATGTGGTAGATGACTCCTGTGGGAACCTATGGGATCACTACTTTCAGGACTCATAGTGGAGGTCATAATGCAATATCTAGAATTGATAGCAGCCCCACAAATATGTAGATGGCATCATCACCATAATAGAAAGGACCAATTAGGGAACACCCACAAAACCATCAACCACATCTTCAAAGGAATCCAATTCACCAGAGAAAAAGAAAACAACAACTGACTATCCTTCCTGGATATCCTGATCAGCAGAGACTACGATGGCAAACTAGAAACACAAGTGTACCAAAAAACCACCCACACCAATCAAATGCTCCACTACCAAAGTAATAATACAACCTCCTACAAGAAAAGCTGTAAGAACTCTATTTAGATGAGTACAAACACACTGCAGAAACTCTGAACAGCAGAAAAAGGAAACACATTATCCATACAACATCTTCCAACAAAATGGATGTCAGTGCAACTTCATCAAAAAGTGCCTGACCACTCAACCAATACGGCACAACCAATACAAGTCATAAAAAAGATAACACTGCCAACATCAAAAACATCCCAGAAACCACCAACAGACTGTTACAACCTCATGGAATCAAACCAATTAAAGCCCTCCAAAACTTTCTAAGCAAACCAAAAGACCCAGCAGCCCCAGAAGGAAAAACGGGTGCCATCTACAAAATACAATGTAAAGACATCAACAACCACTATGAACTGAACTGAATGTACATATAATTGAAAAGCTGTACACTTGGCACATGAAAAACTTGGACAGAGTGTCTGCTATAAAGACATCCATCACATATCTCAAAGGTGTATCTTCAGGTCATCTGACTGGCATCAGTGAGATAAACATTTTTTTTATTCATTGATTTATTTAAGATAAATTTGTGCCATTTTCATTTGCCCTGTCCACATTCCCTTCTTACCCTACCAACCTTTTCTTGGCCTTTGTGAAGGTAGCCCATTGGAATGTAGAAGCCTGCTTCAAATAGGAAAGGCCCATGAAAGCCCCTTCGAGTTTTACAATATCCAAGACCAAAACACAGTAACCAATTATGTTATAGAAGTGGAGCATTCTCATTCATTCAAATAAAAGTTGGAAAGTCAGCTGTTAGGGATATTATATATCAACAAAGGGGTTGGACTAGGAGATCCATGTTTATGTCCTATCAAATAGCAGAAGGAAGTCCGGGCAATTAATCCATCCAACTCAATACTGTCCACATGGATAGGGAATGGAATGTGTGTTATACTTCATTAGGTTTAACAATTTTTTATTAACTATTTTACTAAAAAAATAAAATTTCTCAAGCCTAAAAAGAGCTAAACATCTTGTCTCCTCCAGGGACACCATAACACAGCTTTGAAATGCTCAGAGACAATAAATAAATAAATAAATAAATAATAAATAAATAAATAAATAAATAAATAAATAAATAAATAAATAAATAAATAAATAAATAATATAAATATAAATAATATAAATATAAATAAAAAATAAATAAAATAAATAGAAACAAGCAAGCAAGCAAGCAAGCAGCCTCCCTCACTGCAAAAAGATTGCTAAACAAATTACCTGCCATGCTGCAGTAAGAGGTTTGGACCCAAAGGTCCCATTCACATGTCTTTGCTGATCCAAGGGATCCCTGCTGAATCATCTCCCCTCATTACACCAGTAGCACATGAGTCAGACTACCCTGGCAGCCATTTTCTAGGTCCTAACTATTGGAGGCTGCTACTTGCTTTTTCATATGTTCCTGTTGGAGATCACTAGGTTGACCCCGAGGGCAGGGGTCAAATACATCATGTATAGGTAGCATGAAATAAACTTGTAGCACTTTTGAACTCTATCCTGGCTCCTGGTTTCTTGTACTTGACAATTACTGTTTCTTTGAATGCAGATTAAACAGTGGGCCAGATTTGGGGGTGGGGGGCTGGGGGATTATCATTCTTCCTCTTGCTGGGTCTGGCTGGTTAGAGCAGACTGGTTAGAGAAGTGTAGATGACTCTAAAAAGGCAGTCACAATGGAGTGCTAGAGAAAACCTCCTTAAAGGGCCTCTCTAGGAATTTGCCTCAATCATATAGAGACAGGTTACTCACAAGTAGTCCTTAGAGTGGATGCATGAGCAAAGTTATCTTAGCTTCCAAATAAGCCCGATTTATCTGGGGATAAAAATAATTTCTCCTTTGAATTAACAATCGAGGTCATTTAAGTGAATACTTCTAATTCCATTACACAGTAACCCATCACCTCTGTAGATTGAATTAAGAATGTTGTGACAGAGTCAACAGATAACGACAAATCACATATTGGACAACTATGCTCCCATGTCAATGGATCTTAGTTTTAGGACTTGGTTGCAAAATTAATTTTTAGATGTAAAAATGCCATTTAAGTCAATATCATCAGTTCAAATAACATCCTGGAAGATAGCATCAGTTAGAGAAACATGTGTTTTCCAAACACTGCACAGAGACAAGCCATCATTTTTTTTTAGCGTCTTGAAAGGTAACTGCTGAGATCCGGATGATGGAGCATTAAGGATTTCATGGGAGTGGGGGGGGGGGGAGAACTAAAAGGCATTCAAAAGTATTTTGTTCTCTGGGTCAGTTAGTTCTCCACAACTGTGTTAAGCACAACCGTCAATATTTCTGCTTCCAAATGTACTTGATTATCTGATGACAAGAATGGAATTCTTCAGTATTAGTTTATTAACATCTATAGAAGAGAGTATATGTCATTCAGGGTTGAATTGAGGAGTCCTTGGTGCAAGCAAACAACCATGCTCAGAGAGCATCAAGGACTCCACAGTTATTAACAGTTGTCTACCTGGCACTTAGGAAGTTGCCTTCTATCTCAGTTTTTCCCTAGTAAAGTGAGAATTGCAGCATATTTCATAACTCAGAAAACATATTGTACATTGTAGGATGAAAACAGATTAATTTAAAAGACTAGCTAATGTTCTTGCAAGTTCAATTGAGGTTTTAGAAACTTGCACATCAAGGCTATGATTTACTAGTTGCACTGTATGCAAGTTAATTTCAGTCTCGGTTCTTAGACTACATCTAATGGAATGCTGGGAATTACACTTAGTCAGCAAAAATAGACATACTTAGGACTGTTGGGAAAAATGCAATATTGATCAACAATGATTAGCCTAAAAACACACGACCAAACAGTTTCTTTCATGCTTAAATAGGCTCTGTTATAGATAATACAAGCAATATACATAACTCTCTGGAAAGAATAGGGCCCTTTTACTATTCTAAATACCAAAGTCATTTGCTTTTAATTTCATTTTTCCTTTAAAGGTTTATTGGACAGAATCAAATTATGGGGATGTCTTAGAAGAATGATGTTGGACAATAATAGAGCAAGTTTCTGACATAGAAGACACTGTCCAATATTGCCAAGACAGATGATTAAAAATCAAGATGTAATCCCATATTTTTCTCAAAATGGTCCAAACCAATTCACACACAATTTCTCTTTCATTAATAAGTGACAGCTACTCTGTGATCTTGTCCACATAAATCATACAATTATAAAAAATTCTGTTCTAAAGATTTTATGGAACAATTTCACATCATACTATAAAGCTGAAGTCAAATAATTATATAGGATGATGTATGTTCAGGCATATCAAGAGTTAAAAGTTCAAGCAGGACTGTTCTTTTTGACTCCATAATTATGAGGTTGAAAAGAATAATTAGTGTGACTGATTTTATTTAGAGTTGTTGTAATGGAACAATATCTTTGCGTACAAAACTGTTGTTACATGAATATTTGGTGTGCTTGCCTTGATTCAAGAAATTCTAAAACATGCATTGATCATGAGACTATTAAATATTATGCAAACATCCCATGAATTAAAAGAATTGTTTTTTTAAAAGATTGTTTAAGAGAAAACCTTGATCAAAATATAGTCAATAACTTCAAAACACCAAGATTTAAAACAGGTAGACTGTTAAAACTTTTTTCCAGATTAAACATCAGTTGACAGATATTAATCATAAGTTAAAATGGGAACCTCGAACAAATTAATATAGCAGCAATTATACAACATAAATTGGGAGTAAGATGGGGAATTACTCTTCATGTTTTCTGCTTTACAGGGGTCATTTCCTTATTAATTGTTCATTGATGATTTAAAAAGAATAACATCATCTTGTCCTGGAACTCTGTATGAAAATGGAATATTGACTGTTTTACCTTACATCAACTTAAATCGGGGTCCTCAAACTTGGCAACTTTAAGACTTGTGGACTTCAATTCCCAGAATTCTCCAGCCAGCTGCTGGCTGGAGAATTCTGGGAGTTGAAGTCCACAAGTCTTAAAGTTGCCAAGTTTGAAGACCTGTGACTTAAATGCTTATTGGCCACTAGATGTTAACTGCCAACTTTTCAGAGAAGAAGACAGCTTGAATTTGGACGCTGAGGTTATTAAAACAAGTCCTTTACAACAAACCTCTTAGATTACAAAGAGAAATTCTCAGCATGATTTCTGCAGCCTGAGGTTTCTATGTCAATGTCCATCAGGCATGCGGTGTTCTGCTGGTTCCCCACTGTAAATCCTTCTGGGATCCTGCCACGTGCTCCATTTCCCCAAAGTCTGCAACCACCTCTATGCAGGCAGAAGAGTTCACATAACCACAATGATGTCATGTGAACAGACCCAAGGGTTGCTAATGTAGGCCCTGGAAGGTGATCCTATAGCAGTGATGGCGAACCTGTGGCACAGGTGGCACGCGGAGCCATATCGGAGGGCACATGAGGCATTGCCCTATGTCCGCTCCAGTGTGCATGCACGCGCTGGCCAGCTGATATTCGGCCTTGGGGAAGGCCGTTTTCGCCCTCCGGAGGCTTCAGGAGGCTTCCCTGAAGCCTCCGGAGTGCGAAAAACAGCCCAACGGGCAAACCGGAAGTCCATTTTTCCGAACTTCCGGTTTGCCCATTGGGCTGTTTTTCACCATCCCAGGCTTCAGTGAGGCCTGTGCGCATGTGCGGGGGCAGTGGGGTGGGGGTTGTGCGCATGCACAGGGGACAGCGTCGGGGTTGTGCGCATGTGCGGGGGAAGGGAATGGGTGTGGGCACGTGCGCACGTGGCTAGCGTGTGCGCACACACCCTTTTGGCACATGAACCAAAAAAGGTTCGCCATCACTGTCCTATAGCATGATTGATTTCAGTGGGATTTCTCAACTGACAGGTGCATGGTCAATACAATAAGGATCCTTTTGCATGGGCCCTGTTCATATTTGATCTTTGACTTTGATTTTATTTGGATAAGCCCTCTGAAAGTTATTGGAGGATATGTTTTAAATAATTCATGAATAGAAAGCAGCACATTGATTTTGGAACCAGACATTGGCCTAATTTGCAAAAAATCAAATTTAGCTAGCAAAAGCAATAAAATGTGGAAAAGTGTGTGTGTGTGTGTGTGTGTATGTGTGTGTGTGTGTGTGTGTGTGTGTGTGTGTTGCATTCACAATTGCCTGTATAAGAAGCATATCTAAGAGGGATATTGGTTAACTGCTTTTAAGATAACTGACTCTAAATTTCCCTTGTGACTGCATCTCTATCATTGTTTAATCTTATTTCATTGTAATCTATCATTTAAAAAAGCAGTTATGTACATAGCTACTAACTGCTTGATTTGGTGTGAAGGGCTGCTCTTAAAGACACAGGGACCAGGTTCTCTCTGAATAGGTGTTGCCCACTACTGTGTTAGGTGCCCTACACAATCTGACTCATCCACCCACACATCCACCCACCAGAAATGTCCTCTGGATTGTACCACCCATTAAATCCAGTCTCTGCAGCAACACATAGGTTATGTTCATAAAGTTAAGCCATAGTTTGTGTGTGAACCACTGTGGCCTGCACATCAAAACATATTTCTCCAAAACAAAGCATTGTATGGCTGGCTTCTCCCTTTTTTCCTGACTGATCACAGTCCAAGCCAAAGAGTCTGGCTTCTACCCATTCTGCTTATGTATTTAGGAACCAGGAATAAAACTGCATCGAGTCATTTTTTAAAGGAAAACAAAAACCCCTTCAGTATTTCTGCTTGCTGGAGTCAATTCAACACACATGTACCCAGAATTAAGTCCTGATTTATGCCCAAACTTGTGGCTGGGACTTATGAGGAACTGGGCATGGATTTCAACAGGCATTGATGCCTCAAACTTTGCCTAAGGTCCTTAATTTAGACGGTCAGGAACTGCAGCATCAGATCCGTTCCAGCCTTGTAGCACCGGAAAACAGGCGCGGGCATAGAAACAGGCACTGATTTATAGGGCACAGCTTGGCACGCATCCCACCCAACAAGCGATGGTCGACATCAGCTTCCTGGATACTGAAAAGGTGCCCAAGTGGCAAAAGAGAAAGGGGCTCCCCTCCATCTCTCCCGGCCCGGCCAACAGCATCTTCGCTCCCAAAGGAAGGCGGCGGCGGCGGCGGCAGGCGAGATGCCGATGGCGAGAGCCCGAGACAGCGAGCAAGAGCGGGAATCGCTGACTTACGTTCTCTTGAACACGCCGCCCAAGCAGCTCCCGACCAGCAAGCAGAATTGCTGCGAGAAGAAGACCCAGGTGACCTGCGACAGCGAGCTCTGGGTCTGGCAGCGCAGGTCGAGCAGGGTGGGCCCCAGAAAGGCGATGCACAGGCCGAAGCTGAAGAAGACGCTCCAGTAGGTCAGCGTGGGCTGAAGGTTCCTCTTGAAGAGATTCGTCACCCGCGCATCCCACCGCCACATCCTCGGCTTGCGCTCCTGTCTTCGTCCGCCTTCCTTCCCCGAGCAAGTCCCTACTGGGACGGGCGGAGCGGCTCCAAACAGGCGAGTGGCGCCCCCTAGTCACCCGCGCTCCGGATCCGCACCAACCTAGCAGGAACCGCGCTCCGGGCAGCAGCGAGCCGGAACCTCGGGAAAACCTCCTCCCTTCAGCCGAGCCAGCGCAGTCGCCTTTACGGCAGTTGGATCCTGCTCGAAAACACCTGCAACCGGATACCCCTCCCCGCCCGCCACGCCTCGCCTCTCCGCCCAGCCGCGTCCCGATTCTCCCTTTGCTCCCTTCTCACGATCGCGCGCCCTCCGCCTCAGCTGCCCCGGTCTCGGGTCCGGCGGTTGCCGATCCCCAAGCGCCTAAGTCGGCTTCTCCCCGTCTCTCCGCCGCAAGAGGACGATGCGTATCGCGCAAAGCGAGCGGACAGAGCAGTGCTGGATTGGCGCTGGCTCCGCCCCTTCATCCTAGAGGGCCGCGCATAAGCAGTCGGCCGAGTCGCCTCCCTTGGCCGGCTCCCCGGGGCACCGGCTGAGGTGGCGAAGAGGCGCCAAGGGGACCAGCCGGCTCCGACCCGCGCTCGCCCTTGCGCCCAGCAACAGCTCGGGGGTCACTCGCCGCGACGGGAGACGGCCGCGTTCTCCTCACGGTCGCCTTTCTCCATCACCTGGGAGCTGCGCGTAACCTTCCTCCGCATTGCCGCCTCCAAGAAACCGGATTGGCGCGCAAATGGGTCAGCTCTCCCGGTGCAGCTCTTTCGCCGAGGTTGCACAACGAAACCGTGTCCCGGACGCGGCGTCAAAAGACGGCATCTTTTGAGTTGGCGGGTTGTTTCAGACACAGAAGAGGCCGGGACTCCTCACCTGTCTGCCCTCAGTTTAGAATTCGCGGCTCTTCCATTTGAGATGACCCCCCCAATCACTTTTCCATAGACAAAACAAGAGAACCATTTGAAACTACTCCAAACAGAACTGAGATCCCCCCCCCTTTATTTGCTTGCTTGCTCTGTTCTTGACAAATGGAGGTGCCATAACTCACATTAAACATTACTAAGTGACTTCTTCTGTTAAAACCATCAGCATTCACCTCATGAATGGCCTACTCCTCTCCCCAAAACTGTGTAATGGTTAGGGGGGGGGGAAAAGGAATTTCTCTTCCCTTGCAGTTAGGAACCAGCAGAGAGATTTGAGGGAAGAAGGGTCCACCTTCAAAGGTACTGTAAATAGCAACCTTCCCTTGGATTTCCTTCTGCTGCTCTTTACATCAAGCAAACTTGTGTGTTTATTGCATTCACATGAGAGCTATCTTGTTCTTAAGTCTTGGCAAGATCCAGGTGTTGCTAACATTCCTTTGTTCTTTCAGATTATGCTTTGGGGAGTCTGATTGCCACGAATTACATGAGTTACATGACTACAAACCTTTACACGGTCAATTTCTTCTTAAAATTGTTTTCGGTGGAGAGTTTGGGTAGACATAACGAAGAGGGCATGCGGTCACTAGATAGTTTGTGTTTTGTGTGTACAGACAAATATTTACATATCGGCTATATGCTCAGCAGCTGGTTCACATGTTTCACAGCTGGTTCACACGTTTCATGAGGACATAGTGTGCTTCACTCACAGCAGCAGGTCGCTACATTGTGTTAAGCTATCATCATGGAAACTTTAGTGCTATCATCACTTAAAGTGGTCTTTCACATATCTGGAAAGATTCAAACAGGAAATGTGGTATCCAATGTTTTTTTCTTTCACATTCTCCAGCTGATATGCAAAGAAAGGACCAATGTGTCCTTGCTCAAGACAATATGTTGTCTACATTTGGATCTGGAATATTAAAAGAACAAATTCAGTGACTGAGAAAACTTTCCTGAATTTGTCAGAATTTAATTAAAGAAATAATATCTGGACATGTGCTTCCAGGGAAGACCTTGGCATTTCTTCCCAACATCTTTTAGCTCCTTGGTCCCCATCTCCTTCTGCTCCATTCCTTTAAAGCAATAAACTAAAACCTTGGGCCTTTTAATCTATATTGCAAAGAGTATCCAACATTTAGAGGAAATGGGAAATGCTTTCTTGTCCAATGAATTCAATCTTTTTCTCCCCCTAGGTTCTAGTGGTGGTTTTTTTTTTAAATACAATATATATTATGGATATATATTATGTAGCAGGCTGGATTGGAGTTAATGTTCTGCTTGTTCAGAAAACTCCCTCTGGAGGAGGAAGAGTTTATAAATATTTTACCTGCTGCATTTGAAACAGTAACTGGCTTTTTTTTTTTTTTTTTTAAATGTCTTCCTCCAGCCTTATTCTTCCCAGGAAGTGCAGTACAGTACATAGGCAAGTGAAGCAGAGATGATTCAGTGACATGTTTTCCTTTTCCCGAAATTTCTGGCAAGATTGACTACAATGTACATTACAATTAAGATAAAGGCAAAGACTGCCTCAAGTTGAATTTGTCTTCTAGGTTTTTCATGATTATAATATGGAAGTGATTTACCTGTTACTTTAGTATTGTTATCCAAGTACTAACCAGTTCTTGCTTAGTTTTTCAAGATCAGCAAAGGTTGTTTAGCTCCTGCCACCTAACTCAGCATTAAACTAGTTTTAATATAGTTAAAGTTCCCCAAACGTCCTAAAAAATTGTTTGTCCAAATCCGGGGGGGGGGGGGAAATCCCAGTGTTCGTTCACATTCATAATTGTTTATCCATTGTAATGGATAAAAAAAGGTTACATGCGTTCGTCCCTCCCATACTTGAAAAGGATGGCCATCCTGCAAAGATATCCTACTGTAACTAGTGGAGCTTGTGTGATCAGATTGTGATCTGAAGGCAGGGGTGGGCTGCTGGGGGTTTGCAGGGGTTCGGGTGACCTAGCTAAGATTCTGTGCAGTTTGGAGAACCCCCAAATCCCACTCCTGGCTGGCCCCGCCCACCCCACCCCACCCCTCCCAGGAGTCCCCACGCGGCCTGTTTTGGATGCAGGTAAGTGCAGGGCACATGCGGAGGCTCGGGGAGGGCAAAAAACAGGCCTTCCGGAAGTTTGGGAAGGCCGGAAATGAGCCTGTTTCCGGCCTCCAGAGGGCCTCCGGAGCCTGGGGAGGCTGTTTTCGCCCTCCCGGAGGCTCAAGGAAAGCCTCCGGAGCCCAGGGAGGGCAACCCCCCCCCCCCGTGGTGCAGGAGGCCGACTAGGCCACGCCCACCATGGCCACGTTCACCCAGCAACCAGGCAGAGAACCCCTTGCTAAAAATTTTGAAGTCCACCCCTGTCTGAAGGTCTTGTTCTTAATTACTTCAGATGTCCTATTATAAGGCAGGTGCTATGAACACTCTTTTTAAGGTGATTTTTTAAAAAAAATGTTAAATTAATGGATTAAGTCTGTGTGTATTAACAGTGAGATGTAATGCTACTACCATTTAAAGGAGAAGACACATAGAAAATCAGGAATAGCAACACCAAAACATTCAATCAGATGGTTTGAAATCCTCTTCCTTGCCTCTTTGTTGAAACAGTACCAATTAAAATGTTGACAGACAACTTATATCAGCAATACATAGCTGCAAATATAACTTCCATCATTGTATGAACATTATTTTGCTACTTTCCCATGCATGAAAAATCCTCAGTTGCTGATATACTGATAAATTAAATATAGAGGATTGAACCAAGAAGACCTCTGCATCCTTGACATACTATAATTTTCTAAAGTATTAGGAATCCTGTGATTTCCTCCCAAAATGTGGAATAATAGTGCAGTTAATTATCCTGATTAGGTATTGGAAAAGATTGATCTACAATGCATTCCTGGGTAAATCTACTCAGAAATAATTCTCACCGGGCAATTATCCAAGGTATCATGCACACAGAAGGATTATGACAGATGGACATAATCTAAATCAGATTTTCCCAATCTGTCACCCTTCAGAAGTGTTGAATTACAAATCCTGTCATGTTTTTTAGCTACCATAGTATGCTCTTTGAAGGATAGGAGTTATAGTACAGCACATCTAGAGGTGATAAGGCAAATGCAGAACATTCCCCAAACTGCTATTATTTTAAAGGCTTAATTGGATTCCCAGGTAACCAATAATCATACTGTATAATGCTCTCAATATTTTCTTTTGGCAGATAGCTGTATTCAGATTTAGATATTGAATTTAATAGTGTTAGTATGATCTGTAGATAGTGCCACCTGCTTAACCCGGTCATCTTTTTGTTGCTCAATGTCTCTAGTATATATCTTTTCACTATGGTGCTCTTTTGCTGTTTTCTATAATACCGGTTACATAGACTATGTCATATACTGTCATTGTGGGTGTTGTTTTTTTTAAATTAAATAAAATTCCACAAATTCTGGAAGATTTCTACAGAATTCTTTAGTCTTGATATAACCACTAAATATTTTTCTTTTCTTTATATGTTTCTGATATGACCTGGTGGAATATAGGGTAGATACAAGAGATTCACAAGATTAAGTGGGTTAATGTGCATTGAATAACTTAAAATGGTTTATAAACAGGCTCCCTTGATTCTGCAATGTCAGTAGTTGCCTTCTCTGACAATAAATATATTCCTAACCCTTCCCTTTGAAAGGTGGAGATTTTTCTAGGCTAGGAGTTTAATCCTCAAACCTGTCTTTCAATCTATATCTCCCCAGTTCCTCTACTACCAGTTAGGTAGTAGAGGATGTCAGTGGCTAATCCTTTCACCATGGAAACACCTCGGTGCTTCTGACATGGAAGTAGTAGTACTACCAGTTCCCTCCTCCTCCTCCTCCTCCTCCTCCTCCTATAAACAGGGAGAAGATATCCTGCTTTGGCTGGTATTTCTGACATCCATCATCACAGGTTCTTCCAGAAAATTATATTGGGATCTTCTTGCTGGCTTCAGGTTATACTTGTTTGGTTTCAACTTTGTGGGGTTCACACATCATACTAAGTCACCTTGTGATTTGTATGGTTTTGGGTTAGTATATTGTGTGAAACCTGGCCCCTGTAATTAGTAAAGTACAGTATATGAGTGAAGGGATAAGTAAGATTTGGAAGAAACATGGCCAAATAGATTTGGAAAGATAATCTGTGACATGCTCTCATCATCTAGAGTTACTGTAAGAATCCTGTGATTTCACCTCAGAGTAGGGCCTAATAGGACTAGATCAACTTACATGAGTTACAATGATTTATTGCACCTCCAACAGCAATTGCATTCTTGTAATCAGTTTCATATTTTATTCTGCAGTGTTCTCACAGTTCCCATGCAACATTCTGCCCTTTCAAGTCTTCTCAACCAAAGGGCAAAATAGTACAGAGTGTACATGGAAGCCGAAAGAAAAGGAGGCAAAACAACATTTAGAATTGGAAAATGTACTGAAAGGTGGGAGGGAGAGGCAACTGTGGCTGGTTGGATTGGAAAAGACACACAAGTTACCCTGCCTGCTTACTTCCCTCAGTAATAACTAGTCCCAGTGACTTCAGAAGTGGGAAGGAATTTTTCCCCAATTCACCTCCAATGTGATAAATTCTATTTATTACAGTGTTGTTGTTTTTCTCTCTTTCAGACAATTTTTGTGTCAACTGGAGACTCAGGATGATTTTGGAGGGCCCTTCCCTCAAGAGACCCTTGGTGCTGCAGTTTCTTATTCTGTGGCTGTTTACATTAGCAGCCTAGAGTAATAAAACAGAACCACCTTCTCATTGGATACTTCCAGTGCTGCTTCCTGAACATTTTAAAACAGTTGGTGTCTTTAATTTACTCTTCCCTTCTGTTTTGTTCTTGCACCATATCTTCAGCAATTTAGCCTTTTAGCAACAATCAGCAACATTAGAAGCCACAAAGAATCCAAAAATTTTTGGACTGTTACTGACAGGACAAAGTGAACAATTGTATTTTCCTTCCATTCTTCTTGCTCCAGCATTTGGGGGAGATTTTCAATGGAAGCAATTCATTTGACTGTAAATTCTATCACTCCTTGTGCAAATCAGAGTATTCCCCATCTACTGTGCCATATCTGTGATGTTTCTTGCTTACACCCCAGAGAGGAAAGTCCTGCAGATATTTTGCCCTTTGTGGAGTACAATTTGGAGGTTACATCTCCCTTCCCCACTATTCTTAAAGCTCCTTCTTTGACCTTGACCCCTAAAGAAATAACTCCCTAAATCCTCATCTCTAAACCAGGAACCATCAGACTGAATATTGTATTAAATGACAAACAGCTTGTAGATGTGTTAAACAAATAGAATCAATAAATAAGTGTAGGATGTTTCATCCACTTGAATGCTCATTAAGAGGTGCAGCAAACATATATTTCATTGCTTAAAGAAGGTTTATTGCTTCCACTATGCTAGTAAACCAGACAACAGGTGATTGGTTTTGGCAATGATGCAAGGAAGTGGTGAAATATTTCATAATGTTAATTAGTTAAAATAGCAGAGGTGGTAAGCGGGCAACTTGACGAATGCCTTTAAGTGTACCAATCAGATATTGGCAAACAAGAAAATAGCTCAAGACTATTGGAATAATAGGTCAAATCTTTGCCATATTTGATGGTGAAGTGATAGGAATGAAAAGGAAGAAGGACTTATCCAAGGTCAGGTTATGTATCAGTCATGATACAATCAAAAAGGCAAGTCTTGTTTTGATGCTTATCCATGACCTTGCTGTCTTTCAAATCCAAAGCACAATAAGTTCTCAAAGACAAAGGAATTCATTGAATTCCTGAAATCAGGAAGTGTCTGGTGGCACCTTTTCCCACCAAAACATTTATTAAAATGCATAAGCTTCTGTGAGCTATAGCTCACTTAGTTAAATTTATTTATTAAACAAACATATATATGGCTGCCTATCTTGATCAGTATAACTCTGGGCAGCATGTAACAATCAACTAAAAATCTGGTTAAGCACCCTAAAAACTTCCTAATAGCCTGAGATCAAAAAGTCTCCAACAAATAAAGCAACACATGCATACGTGCTTGGCTTCCATTCCATTCCCAACATTTGGGGGGAAAATCAGGTCTTCAAGGCAGTGGTGAAATCCAAAAGTTTTCCCTACCGGTTCTGTGGGCGTGGCTTGGTGGGTGTGGCTTGGTGGTGATATGACCGGGTGGGCATGGCCAACTTGTAAAATGTGGTGAAACTCACTTAACAACGCTCTTGCTTAGCAACCAAACTTTTGGGCTCAATTGTGGTCGTAAGTCTGTCTTTCTTTCTTTCTTTCTTTCTTTCTTTCTTTCTTTCTTTCTTTCTTACTTTCACAGGCTTACCTGGCAGGCAGAGCAGGGGCGCAGCGCTTCAGGCAGGCAAGCTGCAGAGCAGAGACTGGGCGGGGCAGGGCGAGCGAGCGGCGACCGGAGGACCGGTTCGGGGCCAGCCAGCCATCGCTACCGGTTCAACAAACCAGGCCACATGTCCGTTAATGGTTCTCCAGAACCGGTCCAAACCAGTAGCATTTCACCCCTGCTTCAAGGCTTTCTGGAAAGCCAGCTGTATCAGGCCCATCCAGCACTTCATGGGGGAGGCTGTTCTATAAGCCAGCTGCCACAAAAGAGAAGATAGGCTGCTTGGATCCTGGCAGGTGATCCTGGCAAATTGCTTCTTGCAATTTGACTGGGATTGTATTTTATTGAGAGAGGCCATAGCAGAGTTTCTCAATCTGAGCAACTTTAAGAAATGTGGACCTCAACTTCCAGAATTCCCCAGCTAGGCTATACAACTTCACTGGAAGCTTTCAAGAAGAGATTGGACTGCCATTTGCCAGAAATGGTGTAGGGCAGGGCTGTCAAACTCCCGGCCCATGGGCCGGATGCTTCATGCACTGGCCACACCCACGCCAGCGAAGGGGGAAAAAGCTGCTGTGACGATGTGAGTTTGACACCCCTGGTGTAGGGTCTCTTGCTTGGGCATGGGGATGGACTAGATGACCTACAAGGTACTTTCCAACTCTGTTAATCTGTATCTGTATCTGACCAGTATCTTAAAAACTTCATTTTGTTTTCCCTTCCCTGCCTCTTAAGGTGGAATCAGCTTTAATTCCTTCTTGTGGTTTTCTCCTTTCCATGCTTTTGCAGAGTTTCTCCAAGTTCATCACTGTAGCTCTTACAGAAGACCTGAAGCCGTCCCACTTTGCTGGATCTGGTGGCTACTATTACGATATCTGATATAATGTTTAAATTGGGATAAATAGGAAAAGGAAGGGGAAGACAGGCTGATTATATAGAAACAGGTTATACCTCAGACAGATTATCAATATCTTATCAGGCAACCATTGTAATGTGAAAAACCCATTTTGAAATCTTTTAAAGTATATAAATTCAGTGATCTCTCATTCACTCATTTGGTTAAAACTAATATTTTCCAAAATTTGTAATCTATGATATGTTAAATCATGGTTATATGAATAAGCTGTAGTAAAATTAATTATATATAATCCGTGTATATTTAAAATACTTAAAGCCAATAAACCAGAGTACAATTTATATGAATAAAGTAAATAAATAAAACTAAATGAGTTAATTAAAATAAAATTTTAAACTCATATGATTTTTAGAAAGACATTTCAGGATAAAACACATAGGATATGGATGCTAAATCCCCAAAGTTCATTATTTCTCTTGTGTATTTATAAGGACATCCAACTCAAGCAATGTGAATCCAGGTGATATATCACAGGAATAGACATTAAAAAAATCTATGCATCATTAAAAAAAAATACAACCCAATATATAACTTCGTTTCTGAGGGTGAGGAGATTAGAAAGAAATGAGGAAACATTTCAGTTTCAGCTCCTCTGATAACATTTCCCATTAGAAATATTCATGGCTCAACAAGCTATAGTACAGATCTGTGATGCACTATTGTTATTGTTATTGCAACATTACATGTTATATCTGGGTTTTCAAATTTGGCAATTTTAATGTGATCCAGACATCGTTAATCTTAAAATTGTTCAAGTCTGAAAAACACTGATATGTATGTTATTCACTATTTATATGCCTGCTATTCCTCCTTTTGGTGAGCAAGTGAGGATCAGAAGTGATGCATTCCCTAGTAGCTCTCTCCTATATTGGCTCCTCCTTTCTCTGGTTGCCTTCAAAGTTTCCTGAAATAGTTGTTTAACTTCCCCTTATGTCTTCAACATATTGTCACTCGATGTGGGCAATTTCATGCAGCTTCACAGATTCACCAGCTTAGCATAAGGCAGCCGGGGTTCCTCTGAATTTGCTGAATTCCAGGCACCCATGTGGTTAGGAATTCTGGAGCAGAAATTCTGCAGAGGGAGTCAACCTCCCAAATCTCATAGAAGTTCAAATGCCGGCTGCTGCTTTAAATCTTCAGTGTTGCAAATGCTAACCAAAGAACTGCTGTTTCCCCCCCATCATTTTTAAAAGCATAGTTTAGTATACTCTGCGGTACAGCTTGAAAATAGAATTTTCCTTGCATACAACACAAAGAGACAATAGCTTAGTATGAATCTTTTATGCAGGATCTAAAAAGGCCCATCAATGATATAAGGATTTTTATTCTTTTAAAAGCCTGGGCAGCAATTAGCATTGGTTTTTCCCCCCCATGATGGACTGAAATATAGGGGAAGGTTGTCATTTAGTGCAAATTTAACTGGCCAACATATACAGTATGTGAAAAAGCAAAAGTATTTTGCAATACTAGAAGGAGTAGCACATTGATGTATATAGATAGGCGGATGAAGTTATAATGTAGTTGTATACTTCTGATATCTCCTGACTACATAGATATTAATCAATCTATGTAGTCCAGAGATATCAGAAGTCTGCAGAAACTCAGCAGCATATAGTCCTTTGCTTGCAGCCAAACTCTTAGAAATCTCGACTGATTTCAAAAAGCTAAACCTGGACTTTTAGTATTTGGATAGGAAGCCACTAGGAAATACCTGGTCAGAAGAAGGTAGAAGTAAATCGGTTGCATATCTTTGCCACGAAACCCACAAAGATGTGTCCATGAAGTCATCAAGAGTCCACCTGGATTCAAAGAAGGCTTTAGGAATAAACTAGGAATAGTACTCTATTTTGTAGTATAGTTGGTCTGCTTGCATTAAACAATACTGTATTAACAATTCTATTTTAAATGTCACAGAGAAAAGGTGTCACATTAGCATATGGCTGATGTTTTTAAAATAACCCAGCCTGTTCTGATTTCTAGTTGCTTTAGTGTGTGTCATATGGTTGAGTACATGCCTTATTATGTTCCAGATTTGGTTTTAGAAAAGCCACAATTGTGCCTACAGTGAGGGGGGGTTTTAAGTAGGTAACCAAAGCCATAGTGTGTTTGCAGGAATGGCTTAGAAAAGGCTAAAGCAGATCTCTCTAAGGCTGGTACATCAAAGGAGAGATGGAGACACGTCACCGATATTTCACTCTCCTGCAGATGAAGGAGAACCCTATGCAGGATCCAGTTGGTGGAGTTGGGGCTTTAAAGTTAGTTAAAGTTAATGGTTGCAAGAATTGGGTATGTCTAGTCTAATGAAGAGAAGAACTAGGGTGACATTATAGCAGTCTTCCAATTTTTGAGGGGCTGTCACAGAAAAGAGAGGGTCAGCTTATTCTCCAAAGCACCTGAAGCAACAGGTGGAAACTTATTAGGGAGAGATCCAGCCTAGGATTAAGGAGAAATTTCCTGACAATGAGAACAATTAATCAGTGGAAGAGCTTGCCTCCAGAACTTGTGTGTGCTCCATCATTGGAGGTTTTAAAGAAGAGATTGGACAGCCATTTGTTTGACATGGTATATGGTATCCTGCCCAAGCAGGGGGTTGGACTATAAGACCTCCAAGGTCCCTTCCAACTCTGTTATTCTGTATTCCCTACAGATGGACAGAAGGACAGAGTTGAATTCCTATATGAATTCATTTTGTTAGGCATTTCCCTCGCTGGAAAGTCGAAACCACTGCTGGAAGAAAATATGATTGAAAGAACAGGTTTGGGTGGGAAAAGGTGGGTGGGGAGGAGGACTTAGCTTGCTTCTACTGTGTTTTCATTTCAAATTTTAAACCACTGAATCCCATTTCATAGGAACCTAGATTGGATCCCCTCCCACCATCCCATCTGCTTGAAACATCTGGATGGGTACTGAACTTACATTTTCTGCTTCTTAGAACTGATTCATTTCTTTTGCAAGAGCATGTGTGCATGGTGTGTGTGTGTGTGTGTGTGTGTGTGTGTGTGTGTGTGTGTGATGTCTGTTTAATATAATGGGATTTGACTGCATTTAATAGAGATCTCAGCAGAAAGCCAGATACCCATGTGCAATATAACTTGATTATGGTGTTTCTGTAGCTATTTTTCTTCACAGGTGATAAAGGAGAAGCAACATGGAAGGAAGGAAGGAAGGAAGGAAGGAAGGAAGGAAGGAAGGAAGGAAGGAAGGAAGGACTCTTTTGCTACAGGAAGGAAGGAAGGAAGGAAGGAAGGAAGGAAGGAAGGAAGGAAGGAAGGAAGGAATCCGAAGAGTCCTGGACACAGTTCCCAGCACTGGGACAGTCTTTGATGAAAAGAAATGTGACACCCCCTGGAGAGGTAGAAAGAGGATGTCATTTATTATTATTGTATAGAGTTACCGTAATTGGTGATGGTTATTATTTTATAGATTATATTGCTGTTTCTTTTGTTATGTGTTATAGGTAAGCTACTTAGATTTGCCTAATTATAATAAAGCAGCATAAATGTATCAGCAACAAACACCCAAACAATTAAATACGTTCATAAGGGGACAGAATTTGAAAAATATTTTCAGAGAATAGAATGGCTTATGGTATAGATTCCAATAAAATGTACTGTATTTTATTTCATTTTGCAATCAGTGCTAGAAAGATACAATGATATTTTTAGTGTCTTTTCTGAATGCAGTCTGATTAATGACCTGGATTATACTGATTGCAATTGCTGAGGTTTAACAACTTGATTTGACTTTCTTTTATTTTAAGAAGTCATCACTCTATTTCGGGAGACATATCCTTAAACACCAAAGCTGTTGATCTATGCACATTTCTTTTGTCTGTCACCTAGACGACAATAACTGACAACCTTTTCCATCTTGTTCTGTTGTAAGAAATGTCCTTCTGGGTTCAGTTCCAAGTGTGGAAAAAGACACTGGAAACATGGAGACTACTTGGAAAGATGGTTTAATGGTGGACAGAAGGACCACATGGTTTGAGGTCCCTGGGGAAAAGGGGATCACATCAGGGGTGAAATCCAGCAGGTTCTGACAGGTTCTGGAGAACCGGTAGCGGAAATTTTGAGTAGTTTGGAGAACCGGGAGCGGAAATTTTGAGTACTTCGGAGAACTGGCAAATGCCACCTCTGGCTGGCCCCAGAGTGGGGTAGGAATGGAGATTTTGCAGTATCCTTCCCCTGGAGTGGGGTAGGAATGGGGATTTTGCAGTATCCTTCCCCTGGAGTGGGGTAGGAATGGGGATTTTGCAGTATCCTTCCCCTGCCACGCCCACCAAGCCACGCCCACCAAGCAGGCTATGGAGATTTTGCTTCTGGGTTCCCCTGGAGTGGGGTGGGAATGGAGATTTTGCAGTATCCTTCCCCTGCCACGCCCACCAAGCCACGCCCACAGAACCGGTAGTAAAAAAAATTGGATTTCACCACTGGATCACATGCCTCGAAGATGTTGAAGAAGAAAAGAAGGGCAGAGATGCTGAGAGTGCCTGAGTTTTATACCCTCTGTTGGGCCCCACCTTAAGAGTTTCCTGTTCCCGTACAAGAAAAATGTATCCCATTGGCTGTCAGACTCCCAGGGGGTGGGGGTGGGGGTCTTAGCTAACTTTGTAGGCTTTTGTCTGTGTCCCACCAGGCTTGGCTGATGTAATCTTCTCAGGTGCCATGTGGTGAGATGGCTTTGGGATTCCTATTATGGTTCTTCTTTGCTATGTAGAATAGACTGCCCATTGACAAAGGTGGGGGGAATGAGTGAGCTGGGCTCAGGCCTTGATGGTCCATTGACAAAGGTGGGGGCTACTAAGAGTGACTGTTTCCTGCCTAAAAACATGTTTCTCCATTTTCTCATCCAGGGAAATATAATATTCTGCCTTTTTAATATTTCCTAAAATATTTCATTCCTCTAGGAGGGGGGTAGGTGCTAACGTCCTACAGTTCATTAAGAGATGATAAAGCATTGAATTATCCTATAGCATTTCCAGAAAAGTTCCCAGCTCCTATCCATATCAGCTCAAGGAAATAAAGATAGATGTTCTTACAGTAACTGATTTATTTTTAAAAATATGATCAATCATCAGCAAGTTTTCACATACTATCCTTTACTGGATTTTTACCTCTTGCAAGCTCTATAACATGCATATTGATTGCATTTAGTAATAAGATGTTACTGCTGCTTTTTACACCCTTGACCATTTTTATGCTAATTATAGGATTCATAATTCATAGGATATCCAAATGAATTTTATTTGAGGCTTCCTTAAATGTTCTTTATTGCCATACTATTTCTGTGCCTCTGAATCAGTGTTGAATTCTGGCAACTGCCCTGGCAAGTTTTCTTGGCATAGTTTTTCAGAAGTGGCTTCAGAAGTTTTACTCTTAGGGTGTGAAAGAGTGACTGGCCCAAGGTCACTCAACTGGTTTTGTGTTTAAGGCGGGACTAGAACTCACCATCTCCTGGTTTCTAGGCTGGTGCCTACACAAAAGTTGCTTTTTATTGCTGTACAAAGAAGTATAATATATTGCTATATAGAGAAGAACATTGTGAGTCCTTCATGCTCTCTGAGTTTGGTTATTCACCTGCAGACTTTTCATTACCTGATTAGGTAACATCATCAGTGCTAGTGAGTGTGGGGGTTTACTCCTTTATATACAATAGCTTGCCCTGCCATTATTTGAGTGTGTCTCTCTGTGTGTGGTTTTCTCCTTGCAAGCTTCATTTTCTGCTTATCTATCTGGTGTTAATCCCTGCTTACCTGGTTGCTGGAGACAATGTGAATTATTTTATTATTAAATACATTTAATAATAAAATTTAATATAGGTTATGAACCTCATTGCAGTTGGGCAAAAAAGTCCTCAGCAAGTTAGGATGGTCCTTATACAAAACATTTTCAAAACCTGGTCAGGACTTTGAATTACATACTAAGAACTCCCCAATTATAAAATCAAAATTAGTGCCAGAATTTAAAGCTAAAGAAAAAAAGTAATATCCCAATAGCAATAGCAATAGCACTTAGACTTATTTACCACTTTACAGTGCTTTACAGCCCTCTCTAAGCAGTTTACAGAGTCAGCATATTGCCCAACAATCTGGGTCCTCATTTTACCGACCTCGGAAGGATGGAAGGCTGAGTCAACCTTAGGGCCTGGTGAGATTCGATCTGCCAAATTGCAGGCAGCCAGCAGTCAGCAGAAGTAGCCTGCAGTACTGCATTCTAATCACTGCGCCACCATGGCTCCAATATTTGTAGTCCCTTCTTTTTACTCCCAGTATTTGTCCAGATAAAATCTAGAAGGAAGTCTTGATTATTTGGATAGCTCAGAAGCTTTTATTGACTTGAGAGTTTGGGTGTTGACCGGGAAGGGTTACACTGAGTTTCTATTTTTCTCAAATCTCTTATGTAATTGTGACCAAAAAGGAGCCTCCTCATGAGTCACTGCAAAGTATTCATATGACTATATTCTGTGGTAGGTGTAATTCAAAGTCTAAGCTGAGGTGCTAAGCTTTCTACATGCAGGGAAAATCTTGACACAAGGAACTTTTCTAAACAATGAAAGTCTCATACCCTTTGGGGTTGGGACATGTTATCCCTGAGGTAATCTCTATTCACCTTATCCATCAGCTGCAACTCATTTTAGGCCAATGTTTCACAACCTGGTGTCAGGCATGAACAACCAGACCCACACATATAAAGTTCAAACTAGGTATTCTATTGTTCACTGCCAATAATACAGGAATCTCCCAGACTGGCAGCTCTTGGCTGGAAAAGACTAGGTAAGGCTCAAAGGCATTGGGGTGGGGGCAGGTCAGACCTTGCCCTCTTGTGTTTACATAGCAAGTCCAACTATTTCCCCTCTTCAGCCCTCCTCCTCACTGGGACAGTTGCTCTCCAACAGCAGGAGAACTTTAAGATGTGTGGTATTTTGCCTCTCAGAACTCCTCAACCAACATGGCCACTGCTAGGAATTCTAAGAGTTGAAATCCACGCATCTCAAACTGGTTGAGGTTTGGAAACACTGTTCTAGGAGTGGCATTTCATTTTCAAAATGTCATTGAATGGGAGTTCAGTAATTCCATACACACCTATAAAGAATTTAGAGCTTACCTTGGGAAAAGAAGGAATGAGCCACAAGGGAGAAACTTGGAAAAGAGAGAATACAGAGACTGAAGAAAGTGTGAGAAAAACTACAAAAAATGCTTCTGATTTTGTTTCGCATAAGGTGGAATACTATAGAAAGAAATTTTGACAGGCTTTCAAGAGTTTGTCAATATACCTCTGTTTCTTGACCTGGCCTACCTTCAAAGGGCTGACAAGACCTCTCATCCAATCTCAGTTTGAAACAGCCCAACTGACAAGAAACACCACACAACTCCCAAATGTTGGTTAGTTTGTTCATTTAACCAACTGCACACTGCTTGACCCCATAGGACTCTTAGAGGTTGACAATGTTATATAGATATTGTTCATGGTAGGTAAATAATAAAAATCCAATAAAAGGTAGATTTCTCTTGCAACAAAACCTGCTGCCAGTTCTGTCCCTGAATCTATTTTATCTTGTCAAGTCTATTATAAATCATCCAAAATATGGCTGAGTTAATTTTTTCATCTTCTCTTGTGATATATTTTAACAATATCTTTTTGTGTTTTATGGGGGGGGGGGAAAGACCTTTTTTGAGAAAAACAATGGAGTTTTTTTTACCTATTTCGGCTTCCTAAGATTCTTAGAGGTAGAGTCTTTGCCTTTCGACTATTCATTTAATAATCATTCAAAGTTACAACAGCACTGAAAAAAGTGACTTACAGCCAGTCCCCACACTTATTACTATTGTAGCATCCTCAAAATCATGTAATAAAAATTTGGGTGCTTGGCAATTGGCACCTATGTACAATGGTTACAGCATCTTAGGGTCATTTGCAACCATCCCAGCCAGCTTCTGACAAGCAAATGGGAGAAGCTGTATTCACTTAATGACCACATGATTCACTAAACAACTGCAACAATTTGCTTAACTGTGGCAAAAAGGTCATAAAATCAGGTGTGAGTCGCTTAACAACTGTCTTGCTTAGCAATAGAAATTCTGGCCCAATTGTGATTGTAAGTCAAGGACTACCTATGTTGAAAATGATCATTCTTGACTAACAACACGTCAAAGGGAGCCTACAGTGAGAAAGTGTTGAGATATAATTCATCAAAAGTTTCAGTTTCTACCATCTGATTTAATTGAGGATAAAGGGAAATCATACATATATTAATTAGTTTACCCAAAGCCAAGATATATTGAGTAATTGGGGACCCTTGGTAAATGGTTAATGTTAAAATTGTAATAATCATTGTCAATTCATTTTGCATCTTTTCCCTCTGATTTACTGTTACCTTTTTTTCTTCCCAGGCCATAATATATCCAGCTCAGAGTAACAGAGCATGCAACAGGTAATGCAAATTCTTGGCCAGAAAAGATTTTGCTATAATGAATGTACAAGATGATCCCCTTTTTTGTGTTTTTTGTTTTCTGCATCAGATTACCAATGGTATCCCTCTGGGAAATGTAGCAATAATATTCGAAGTGTTAATTAACAGGCACAAAGACTTCTCTCTTTATAAAATAAAGTGTGCATGCATACATGTGCATTAGGTTTGTGGGAGGCACTTCAATTCAATGAGGAACTTCGATTAAACCTGTCAAGATATTTCACCTCACTGAAGCACTGAAGTGGAGCTGATGCAACTGAGTCAGTCACCTTGCTTAACAAATGGAGATGCTACAAAGGTGCACCCGCTCCCATGTTTCAAATACTGATCGTGAATTTTCTAAGATATTGTACAATCTAGAATTCTATCTGTCTAGTTGCAGAAAATTATGCAAGCAAGTCTGAAAGTTATATCAAAACATTAGGTGGTTAATTCCTGTATACCACCCTTAATATCTTTCTCCCTAGTTTGTCTTTCTGTTACAATGATGAAATGCAGGTAGGTTTTTCAACATATCAGATGGCATGAGAAGGAGAGCTGGGGAATGTGATTTGTGCCGTGAAAAAGATTGTTTTAGCAGAGAACATGCTGCTAAGAAGCAAACAGCTGTTGCTTATCTCCATATTAACCGTGTCAAGTATCATCTGTGCTAACTCCATATTAACTATGTCAAACTGATCTGTTTGTAACTAAAGTCCATGGGGAGAAAGATGACATATCCTTAAAGGAACTGAGGACATATAATCTGGTTTGGTTCGGAAAAGTTAGTTCCACATGAAAATTTCGGCTTTTTTAAAACCTAAAAAATTAAGGTAGAAATGAGGCAGCACAAAACTGCCTTGAACATACACTTACATCCTTTTATTTCCAGACCACTACTGGGTCAGTATATATTTCACAAGTAATTGCCACCTAAGTAGAGCCAGTTTGGGCTAGTGGTTAAGACACCAGACTAGAAACTAGGAGATATGAGTTCTAGTCTCACCTTAACCACAAAACAACTCTTACTCAGCTCCAGGAAGCAGGCAATAGTAAACAATTTCCAAAAAATCTTGTCAATAAAACTGCAAGGATTTGTCCAGGCACTCACCAGAAGTCAACATTGACTTGAAGGAAACAAACAAACAAAAACCACCCTACCACCCTGCTTAATGGTTATTTATTAATCAATACAATATTGTCCTGGTAATTCAATTAAACCCCATACACCAATGCATAGTATTGCAATTATTTGAAAAGTTCCAAATGCTTTGGTTATAGAGGGAGCACAGGTCATAAGGTGTATGTCAGATTCCTTAAATAAAGTTTTGTGACTGCATGTATAGCTGTATAGGCTTTAATATAAAAGATTGGGGTGAGGTAAAAATACTGTTATGAGTGTATATTTATGATAAAGATTTACACCGCTGAAATTATACTCCTATTAACTGGATAATCTTTGCTATCTGCCTAAGAAGCAAGCAAGGAAATTATGAACCTAACCTCCTCATGCTATGATCTTTTTTTTAGCTTTGAATTAAAATTCAGTTGAGATGATTTCACCAGATACTTGGATAGATATTATGTACAGAATGAACTGTAATATGCTTTCTAGTACATGGAACAGCTAATTCATGCCTGGACTGTTGTAGATAGCTGGCAGCCTTCTTGACTCCATTCTCCAACCTCTAGTTGAGATTCAAAAAAAGTACAGTTTGGGTGGCTCTAGACCAGGGCTGTTAAACTGGCCCACGGGCTGGATGTGTCACGCGCTGGCCATGCCCATGCCTGGTTTAGCGAAGGGGAAAAAAGTCCCGATATGTTCCGTGATGCCACCGTGACAACGTGAGTTTGACACCCCTGCTCTAGACCTCTTTTGATTTACCCCTGAATCTTCTTTTGCCAATCCCTATGATAACTAGGTATTTGGGAGGATGATCAGTTTAAATAGCTGATCCTGACTTTCTGGGCCATGTGTACAGGAATACTATTATTCAAATAACTTAATTATAAATCATCTTCCTGTGTGCTAAGCTCAGTTATGCAATCATGATGAATTGGTTTGTCCTGCTGATCAAATGACCATGTCACACTGTACAGCTTTTCCCGATTTAGCTCTTACCTCCTAGAATTGACTCTGCCTTCAATTGCATCTAGAGTCTAATCTCCTAAAAGTTAAAAAGGCCCTTTTCTTAGGATCTTATGAAGCTGGAAGAATTTTATCATTACTCATTATAGCTGTACGTTACATTTGTGCTGGTTAGGAAATGTTTTATATAGATTGTTACGTTATATTATAGAGATTACTATGTTGCTTTATTGCTGTTATTACTTTACATTGGGTTACATAAAATTGTTTTGTCTATTCTATGCTTAGATATAAGTGCACATTAAGTAAAAATCACAACTACTGTTAGCTTCTCTCCAGAAAGCTTGTTCTTGAAGGCTTCATTCATTAACATAACATTTTCATCTGAATTAAAGTGTACTGGTACAGGTGGTCCTCAAGTTACAACCAGTTGCTTAATGATTGTTCAAAGTTATGACGGATCCCGAAAAGGAACTGATGATCACGTTCTGAAAAGCACCTCCCCTGTGGGCATTTTGGGTACTTGGTAACTGGCCTGTATTTATGGCCATTGGCATTGGCCCATGGTTGTGTCACAGTAATTAATGCTTTTACTAGATGACCATGGTACTCACTTAATGAGAAAGGTTATAAAATTGGGCATGGTCAGGTGATGACTTGCTTAACAACTGGCATGACCTAAAGCCGTAATTTCAGACTCAATTACTGTCGTAAGTCAAGGACTACCCATATGGCTTCCTGTTTTAATAGATGCTACATTGTTATTGAATAACTCTCAGTTATAGATATAAGTAAACATATTTTTACTTTCCAAAACTTATCTACACAAAGATTAATTCTTCCTGAGTTTGGGGTGTGCTGCTCTGAGTTAAGTGGTGGTAGGCATTATACCAACCATAGCAATACCAGAGGTGGGTTTCAGCAGGTTCTGACCAGTTCTGGAGAACCGGTAACGGGAATTTTGAGTAGTTCGGAGAACCGGTAGCGGAAATTTTGAGTAGTTCGGAGAACTGGTAAATACCACCTCTGACTGGCCTCACCCCCATCTATTCTCTGCCTCCCGAGTCCCAGCTGATCGGGAGGAAGTGGGGATTTTACAGTATCCTTCCCCTGGAGTGGGGAGGGAATGGAGACTTTGCAGTATTCTTCCCCTGCCACGCCCACCAAGCCACGCCACGCCCACCAAGCCACACCCACAGAACCGGTAGTAAAAAAAATTGAATCCCACCACTGAGCAATACCTTATAAATGTTCTCTTTGAAACAGAGATCATAATGGTCCCTTAACAATAGATAGTATTGTCTTAATACTGTTTTTCCAGAGTTAATATGGTTGTATACAACAAGTGCAATAAAAGCTGAAATGTAGAAAACATAAACTATGTACATTTAAAACTTTTTGTATAAGACTATATTAAAGCACATTAAGATTTTATGCAATTTCAAGAAAATTCCAAGGGGAGCTATTTTCCATACACAGGTGATTCCAATTAAAAACAAGCAAGCAAGCAAGCAAGCAAGCAAGCAAGCAAACAAACAAACAAACAAACAAACAAACAAACAAACAAACAAACAAACACTTTTTCATTTCCTACTAAGGAAGTCATTATGTATTGATGATTTTTCATATTTATTGGTGTACTGTAAGGAAACTAGTTCTTCGGCTTATATTCTAAGGTAGAAGTGACCTGAGCAGTGAAAATTCTCATGGGTTCAGACACGATTGAAGATAATACCCACCAATACCCCCACCCCCACCACCACACACATATTCAAATTATTGTAAGGCAAGGCAAGTGTATGAAATTTGTGCTAAAATTCTCCTTGGAATGCTTGCCAAAGCTTGTGGACTGCATGGCCAGATCACTCACACACACACACACACACACACACACACACACACACACACACACACACACACCACAGCATTAAGATCAGGAAGAGAGGACTACTGAAGATGTCCCTGCTGCCATGGATTAATTTATCTGGCACATGAGAACTGGTCTTATCCTGGATTTGCATGAAGTGCATTTGCTTGGAAGTTGTGATTAAGCAAGTCTATGGCCAAGATGCATCTCTTTAACAGGACCACAATTTAATTTTAAAAAGCCCTGATGGCACAGTGGTTAAAATGCAGTATTGCAGGCAAACTCTGCCCACAGTCTGAAGTTTGATCCTGATGGGGCTCAAGCCTTCCATGCTTCCGAGGTTGGTAAAATGAGGACACAGATTGCTGGGGGCAATAAGCAAATAATGCTTACATTGTAAACTGCCCAAACAGTGCTGTAAAGCACTATGGGGCAGTATATAAGGCTAAACGCTATTGCTAATGCATATTTTAATTTATCCTTTTTTATATAGCTCACACTGAATTTATTGTCGCGTTTGTGTTTTAACTGTGAGCCACCTTGAGTGTTCTTTATATTCACAAAGAATATAGGTGGGCTTGCAGCATCTTTGATTCAGTCTGAAAAGTACTTTAAAGACTGTGGGGGCATGAAGATAACATGCCTCTGCGATTCCTTAAAACCAAACATATCTTTTCCAAGGGTTGTGTTATTGCCCTCCATAGCAGTGGTGGGTTGCTCCCAGTTCGGACCAGTTCTTAGAACCGGTAGCGGCGGCGGCGGTGGGAGGCTCTGCCGACCCGCCTGGGACACTTCTGCGCATGTGCAGAAGCGCATGCGCAGAAGCGTTGCGTGCGCACGCGTGCGCCCGCGAACCAGTAGTAAAGGGTTTTAGAACCCACTACTGCTCCATAGCTATTGTGCAATCTCAAAAGACAACTCAGTTGGTTTAAGGAATGGAAGTACTTCGGAGCAGGTGGAATTGGAAGGCAGCATCTGGACTTCACACACAGCCCTGATATGGATCCAACAACATTCTGGGACAATCCTCTCTGAATCCTTCAAGCAGGTAAGCAAGAACCGTCTTCTTCTTACAGCCGACAAGCTCTGGATTTAGAAATGCCTCTGGAAAATTAAAGCATATTTAAGGAATTGAAAGCACATTCCTCTCACGGCTGTAAAAAGGCCATCATGCACTTTGTCCATTTTAGAGGGAAAACATGCTGTTTTGCTCTCCATTGTTCTCTTCATGGTTAAGCCTTTATTTCACCAGTAGACTTTCTGCCTGCCCACCTCTCCCATATCTATGTCACAAGCTCAGCTCCAGCTTTAACACAGGAACTGTTCTGGCTTTGAGGAACTGGTCACAGATCTCCCAAGCAGAATCCTTCCAGCTCCTTTACAATTTAAACAAACCTGCTGCCAAGTTTCCAACCAGCAGGGATTCTCTAAGGCAGTGGTTCTCAGCCTGTGGGTCACGACCCCTTTGGGGGTCGAATGACCTTTTCACAGGGGTCGCCGCGCGCGCTATCTTGGTGCCACCGTCAGCAGGGGTGAAATGCTCAAGGTTCGGCCGTGCCTGTGGGTCGCCGGACAGCCGGTAGCGACGGAAGTGGGAGACTTCGCCCACCCGCCCGGACGCCGCCATTTGGGTTCTTTTACACTCTGCGCATGTGCAGAACGCTTTGCGCATGCGCAGAGGGTAAAAGAACCCAAATGGCAGCATCTGGGAGGGTGGGCAAAGTCGTCTCCTTCCGTCGCTACCAGCTGTCCGGCGACCCACAGGCACGCCTGAACTGGGAGCATCTCACCCCTGCTGACAGTGGCACCAAGATGGCGGGCTAGCGTGCGCGGCGACCCCTGTGAAAAGGTCATGCGACCCCCAAAGGGGTCGCGACCCACAGGTTGAGAACCGCTGATCTAGTGGGACCTAGCTGGTGTACCTTCTTGGTTGCTTCCCCCCCCAAACCTCCCCGAGATCGGATAGGCCCCTACCCTCCTGGCCTTCAGAAAAGCCTTGCTTTTCCCACAAGCATTGTGGTGGTGTTTTCCCT